>JAVIAB010000159.1:17932975-18037187 GCA_032433765.1 Megaustenia siamemsis
ATGCTCCACTGGGAGCTGAAAGTGTTTGTTGAAGACCTATGCTCCACTGGGAGCTGAAAGTGTTTGTTGATGACCTATGCTCCACTGGGAGCTAAAAAGGTAAAAGAAGAAGAATCGAGGGAGGGGCGTCAAAGTTTCCTTCAGCGTTATGCCTCGCCGAATTTAAATCCGCCACTGCATCGGAGAGGGAGCAGCGATAGCTCAGTGGTTAGTGAACTGGACTACAAAGGACAAGAGGTAGGGTTCGATCCCAACCGACTACTTCCGGTTCACCCAGCCTTTAATGGGTACCGGATTTTTTTTTCTGGGAAAGTAAAGCGGCACGGGCGTAATACCGACCACATTACTCCAAAAATCATGTGCCGAAAGTCTATAAAACTTATGGTCACTAACACTGGTTCTCTATACGCCACTTGGCGTAACGGGGGTACTTGACTTTTTTTATATTACTGCATCGAAGAATGTGTTCCAAAGTTTGAGCCCCACTTCCGCAGTGGCATTCGTCCAGTATTGGATATTCATAGTGGTGGGTGTAGCAGTCTGCAGTGGCTACTTATTACAATTATGGACGTGCCTTGGTAACTAGTAGATAGGGTCCTATTTGTCGTTCAACTTAAAAACCATCTTCCTCTTCTTTTTTCCTTCCTCATTTGCCTTTCAGCGTCTAGGGGAGATATAATTTGAGGTCTTTTGTTTTTTCTGTTCGCTTTTCCTGCTGTTATGTTTCTAGTGTTTCTAATATTCTGTTAATTCTTTGGTCGACCCTTGGGTCTGGTGTTCTCGCAACGTTTATTGAAGGTTCTTTGTGTTGTGTTTTTATCTTTCTGCGATTTCACGTGGCAAAATGATATTATCTATTGTTTCTTTATATATTCTATGGCGGGGATTATTCATAGCTTTTTTCACAGTTCCTCATCTCTGATCTTATTTGTCAGGCTATCTTCTGTCATTCGTCTAACACGTTTCGTTCAGAGGTTATTTTTATTAAAACCACAGTGACCACAATCTCCTTTCTGTTGCCGCAGATCGACAAATTAGATGGTAGATCGACAAATTAGATGGTAGATCGACAAATTAGATGGCAGATCGACAAATTAGATGGCAGATCGACAAATGAGATGGTAGATCGACAAATTAGATGGTAGATCGACAAATTAGGTGGCAGCTCGACAAATTAGATGGTAGATCGGCAAATTAGATGGTAGATCGACAAATGAAATGGTAGATCGACAAATTAGATGGCAGATCGACAAATTAGATGGCAGATCGACAAATTAGATGGTAGATCGACAAATTAGATGGCAGATCGACAAATTAGATGGTAGATCGACAAATTAGATGGCAGATCGACAAATTAGATGGCAGATCGACAAATTAGATGGCAGATCGACAAATTAGATGGTAGATCGACAAATGAGATGGTAGATCGACAAATTAGATGGCAGATCGACAAATTAGATGGTAGATCGACAAATTAGATGGCAGATCGACAAATTAGATGGCAGATCGACAAATGAGATGGTAGATCGACAAATGAGATGGTAGATCGACAAATTAGATGGCAGATCGACAAATGAGATGACAGATCGACAAATGAGATGCAGATCGACAAATGAGATGGTAGATCGACAAATCAGGCAGTTGCAGGTAAACCTATGATGATGAAGTAGCTGAAGAGTAACGGTTTTCATTGTTTCCTACGTTCTCCTGTAGAAACTAACGTTGTCAATTCTAGAGCTACCTAAATACTAGGTCTTCCATACCAAGAAAAATGGGCATAATAAATGAATACAAATGTTGAATACATTCATATGCGTATATATACACGTTGGAATGTAAATATTCCAATAAATTAATATTGACTATAGAAACAAGATCGGAGGTCAAAATATAAATAATCTAAGGTATGCTGTTGACACAGTCTTAATCGCTGAGAGTGAAAATGAGTTACAAGAAATGTTAGACATTATCTATCTATCTATCTATCTATCTATCTATCTATCTATCTATCTATCTATCTATCTATCTATCTATCTATCTATCTATCTATCTATCTATCTATCTATCTATCTATCTATCTATCTATCTATCTATCTATCTATCTATCTATCTATCTATCTATCTATCTATCTATCTATCTATCTATCTATCTATCTATCTATCTATTATCTATCTATCTATCTATCTATCTATCTATCTATCTATCTATCTATCTATCTATCTATCTATCTATCTATCTATCTATCTATCTATCTATCTATCTATCTATCTATCTATCTATCTATCTATCTATATCATCTATCTATCTATCTATCTATCCTATCTATCATCTATCTATCATCTATCTATCCATCCATCCATCCATCCATCCATCCATCCATCCATCCATCCATCCATCCATCCATCCATCCATCCATCCATCCATCATCCATCCATCCATCATCCATCCATCCATCCATCCATCATCCATCCATATCTATCTATCTATCTATCTATCTATCTATCTATCTATCTATCTATCTATCTATCTATCTATCTATCTATCTATCTATCTATCTATCTATCTATCTATCTATCTATCTATCTATCTATCTATCTATCTATCTATCTATCTATCTATCTATCTATCTATCTATCTATCTATCTATATCTATCTATCTATATCTATCTATCTATCTATCTATCTATCTATCTATCTATCTATCTATCTATCTATCTATCTATCTATCTATCTATCTATCTATCTATATATATATATATATATATATATATTGTCCTTTCGAGCCGAAGACGGCACATAGGGCAGAACTACAATCTCTAAAACAGAAACCTTGCGTGGGAAAATGGCACATTATTGCAGAGATCACTGCTTCTAAAATCTATTGCTCTGTTTCCATAACAATACTTTTACAATGACTGCTTGTCAAGCAATCGATCAACCTCCTTAGTCGCTTCTTACGACATGCTTGGAAGGACACAGTGTCACTATTCTTTACTCATAATTAGGCCCAGGTAACACACGGGAAGTTAGATATTATAGTGGGGGAAAACAAAAATAAAGATTTCGGCCTTAATAGCAAAAGACAGAAATAATGGTAACAACAAAGAAAAAAGATATCACCTCAGTGCAAAATAAAGACAAGTGGAACAATGTTAAAACAGGTAAATGAATTTAAATATTTGGGAACTTTGTTAACCTCAGAATCATCATCATCATTGAGTGCCGTCTCCGCAACGAAGGTTGTCTACCATGGAGCGCCATTTTGCTCTATCTCTTGCTTTAATGTGCAGGTTGTCATCGGTTGATTTGTCCATCTTTTGATGTTACTCGTCCATGTTAATCTTGGTCTGCCTCTGCCTCTTTTACCTTGTATTTTCCCCTCCAGGATCACTTTCAGTAGGCTGTTGTGTCTTTTAACATGGCCTAAGAATCGCATTTGTCTTGTTCTAATTGTGTTCAGAAGTTCTCTTTTCATTTTTAGTTGTTTTAAGACTTTGTCATTTGTTTTCTTTTCCTTCCATCCAATTCTACCTATTCTTCTATATATCCACATTTCAAAGGCTTCAATTCTCTGTTCTGTTTTCTTGTCTAATATCCATGTTTCAGCACCATATAGGAATATTGAGAAGATGTAACATTTTGCTATTCTTAGTTTTAGCTCTGGTGTTATTTGTTTTGATGTTAGTATGTCCTTCATGACATTAAAATTACTTTTTGCCATTCCTATTCTTTTGTTTATTTCAGTTGTACATTTTCCATCACTGGTTATAGTATGTCCAAGGTAGTTATAGTTCTGAACTGTCTCAAGGTCTATCCTTCAATTTTGATATCCACTTGTGGGTTTTGGGTATTTTCTTTGTTTATGATCATAGTTTTAGTCTTTTTGATATTCATATCTAGTCCATATTTTTTGCTTGTCGTGTTTATTTCATTAAGTAATTGTTGTAGGTCTTTAGGATTTTCTGCTAGTAGTACAGTATCGTCAGCATATCTTAGGTTATTGATTATCTTTCCATTAATTTGTAGGCCTGGCATCTCTATGATGTTTTTAAATATTTGCTCAGTGTATAGATTGAACAAGCTTGGTGATAGGATGCATCCTTGTCTTACTCCTCTTTTTATATCAATGGGTGTAGAGAACTCTTTGTTATATTTTATTATTGCTGTTTGCTCCCAGTATAGATTGCATATTAGTCGTATATCCATGTCATCTAGATGTATCTCTTCTAGGCATTCTATAAGTTGTTTGTGGTGTACTCTATCAAAAGCTTTGGTGTAGTCTATGAAGCAGGCATATATTGGTTGTTTACTTCTGTGTATTTTTCGATTAATGTTCTCATGCAGAATATGGCTTCTTTTGTCCCGCTATTTTTCCTAAATCCAAATTGCTGCTCATCTAATTCAGTATTGATTTTATTCTGAATCCTTCCTTGTATAACTTTTAGCAAGATTTTTGTAACATGGCTCATTAGGCTTATTGTTCTAAAGTCACTGCATTCAACTGCACCATTCTTTTTAGGCAATGCAATGAAAGTTGATGTTTTTAGTTCATTTGGTATGTATCCTGTGTGGTATATGTCGTTGCATATGTCTGTAATCACTTCAATGCCAAAATCTTCAAGTGCCTGTATCATCTCTATCTGTATGCTTTCAGGTCCTGCTGCTTTTCCCCTTTTCATTGTTTTTATAGCTTTTTCCACCTCAGATTTTAAGATTTTATAGCCTGATGTACATTTTATAACTGGTTTCTTGTCCCTTAGAATATGTAATGGTTTCTGGCCCCAGAGTCTTCATTGTCTTCAGACCTGGTCATCTGAAAATACAAGTTTGCCAATCCCGGAACAATCGCTCGTGCGCTGCCGGGGCCGGAAAGGGGAGTAAAAAATAGTTGCGCTGTTCACATGCTACCAGGCATGTGCGTAAGAGGCGACTAAGGAGGGTTGGGCATGGGACTGGCTATCCCGTACTGAAAAAAAAATAAGCCGAAAAAAAACTCCACAAACATGGACAAGTCAAAGAAAAGAATAGAAGTAAATCCACCATCCAGGAAAGATAAAGGCTCTCTGTCTCAGAGATGTATGACGCAATCCGGAGAAAGCCGTAAGGAGTCCGAGTTGCTGACTCACCTTTTGTCTACCAGGAAATCCTCCAGAATTGGCACCTGGAATGTACATACCCTAAATGAACATAGAGTATTACACAACAGGCCCTTTTTGGAATCCCCATGGGGAAAAGACTAAGAGGAAGACCAAGGAACTCTTGGAGAAGACAGATAGAAGCAGGTATGAAGATGATGTGGAAGACATGGAACGATCTTAAAAGAATGACAAGAAAACAGAACGGCTTGGAAAGTGTATGTTGAAGACCGATGCTCCACAGGGGGCTGAACGGTAGAAGAAGAGAATCCCTGGACAAGACGAACTCCAACTTCTTCAGTAAAAGCCGGTAATGTCGAGAAAAGTCATTACGACCTGCCACACTCAATAAATAAAAGTGCACTCTGCCCGTATCAGCTCGTGACACTACATCAACATGTGATATCGTTAGAGCATGCAATTTTCAACTGGTTTACTAGACAACAAATTATGCAGATCTTCATCCCAACGTGTCTCCTTGCAATGAACAGTTCAGTCAACCACGACAAATGAAAATGATATCAATCTTTTATGAGAGGCACTATCTATATAGATCCAACCTTATTGAAGTTGAAAGGGACCCAGTCAATCAAACCGTCAACACATGCGTGAACTATTGCAGTGGCGGAGTTTTGGTTCTTGGCGCCCTGAGCACGCTAAACATCAGCGCCCTTTTTAAATTTAGTTATAACATCATCATCAACTACCGGGCCTAGTGGCGTAGGTGATCATGTCTCTCCACAACATTCGATCTCGGCAGCTATTTATCATTTCTGTTGTTGACCTTCTGCCAAGCCATTCTCTTAAGCAGTCTAGTATTTTCTCTTTTTGCTTCCCTCTATCTCTTCGTCCCTCAATTTTCCCAGTTGTTACAATATATTCCAGATGTTCTCTTCTCATTACATGGCCCAAAAATGATGATTGCTTCTTCCTAATATTGGAAATTAGTTCTCTTTTTGTTTTGGCCCCTTTCACAATGTTTTCATTACTCTTCTTAGCTGTCCATGGTATTCTCAACATTATTCTGTAAAACCACATTTCTACAGACCCCAGTGATTTTCTTGTCTGTTGTCCTATTGTCCATGACTCACATCCATATGTTAAGACTGGCTCTACATAGCATTTAAGAACTCTTTTTCTTGTTGCTATTGTCAAAAATGGATTGCATAGTATCTTCCTCATTTTTTGGAAAGCTGCTTTTGCCTGAGCCATTCTTCATCTCACCTCTTTTGTACATCTTCCGTCTGAGGTTAGCAAAGTTCCCAAATATTTAAATTCATTTACCTGTTTTAATATTGTTCCACTTGTCTTTATTTTGCACTGAGGTGATATCTTTTCTTTGTTGTTACCATTACCTCTGTCTTTTTGCTATTAAGACTGAGTCCTTTATTGTTGCTTTCTTTCACTATAATGTCCAACATTTCTTGTAACTCATTTTCACTCTTAGCGATTAAGACTGTATCATCAGCATACCTTAGATTATTTATATTATGACCTCCAATTGTTATTCCAGGCATGCCCCTTATGGATCTTAAAATAATCTCACTATAAATATTAAACAAATCTGGTGACCCACCAGCTACCAGCGTATAAATGTAACACAATTCAATTGCTCTACACATTTATTGAATTAATTTAGCAAAGAGAACAAAACAAACACACAAGTAAAAATGCAACGGAGGCTGGTCCTCTAACGAAAGACAATTTAACAGAGGCGTGTCCTCCACGAAGGGCAATTTAAAGGAGGCTGGTTTTCTAACGAAGGGCAATTTAACGGAGGCTGGTTCTCTAACGAAAGACAATTTAACAGAGGCGTGTCCTCCACGAACTGCAATTTAACGGAGGCTGGTTCTCTAACGAAAGACAATTTAACAGAGGCGTGTCCTCCACGAACTGCAATTTAACGGAGGCTGGTTCTCTAACGAAAGACAATTTAACAGAGGCGTGTCCTCCACGAAGGGCAATTTAAAGGAGGCTGGTTCTCTAACGAAAGACAATTTAACAGAGGCGTGTCCTCCACGAAGGGCAATTTAACGGAGGCTGGTTCTCTAACGAAGGGCAATTTAACGGAGGCTGGTTCTCTAACGAAGGGCAATTTAACGGAGGCTGGTTCTCTAACGAAGGGCAATTTAACGGAGGCTGGTTCTCTAACGAAGGGCAAATTAACGGAGGCTGGTTCTCTAACGAAAGACAATTTAACAGAGGCGTGTCCTCCACGAAGGGCAATTTAACGGAGGCTGGTTCTCTACGAAGGGCAATTTAACGGAGGCTGGTTCTCTAACGAAAGACAATTTAACAGAGGCGTGTCCTCCACGAAGGGCAATTTAACGGAGGCTGGTTCTCTACGAAGGGCAATTTAACGGAGGCTGGTTCTCTAACGAAAGACAATATAACAGAGGCTGGTACTCTAACGAAAGACAATATAACAGAGGCTGGTACTCTAACGAAAGACAATATAACAGAGGCTGGTACTCTAACGAAAGACAATATAACAGAGGCTGGTACTCTAACGAAAGACAATATAAACAGAGGCTGGTACTCTAACGAAAGACACTATAACAGAGGCTGGTACTCTAACGAAAGACAATATAACAGAGGCTGGTACTCTAACGAAAGACAATATAACAGAGGCTGGTTCTCTAACGAAAGACAATATAACAGAGGCTGGTACTCTAACGAAAGACAATATAACAGAGGCTGGTACTCTAACGAAAGACACTATAACAGAGGCTGGTACTCTAACGAAAGACAATATAACAGAGGCTGGTACTCTAACGAAAGACATATAACAGAGGCTGGTACTCTAACGAAAGACACTATAACAGAGGCTGGCCCTCTAACGAAAGACAATTTAACAGAGGCGTGTCCTCCACGAAGGGCAATTTAACGGAGGCTGGTTCTCTAACGAAAGACAATATAACAGAGGCTGGTACTAACGAAAGACAATATAACAGAGGCTGGTTCTCTAACGAAAGACAATATAACAGAGGCTGGTACTCTAACGAAAGACAAATAACAGAGGCTGGTACTCTAACGAAAGACAATATAACAGAGGCTGGTACTCTAACGAAAGACACTATAACAGAGGCTGGCCCTCTAACGAAAGACAATTTAACAGAGGCGTGTCCTCCACGAAGGGCAATTTAACGGAGGCTGGTTCTCTAACGAAAGACAATATAACAGAGGCTGGTACTCTAACGAAAGACAATATAACAGAGGCTGGTTCTCTAACGAAAGACAATATAACAGAGGCTGGTTCTCTAACGAAAGACAATATAACAGAGGCTGGTACTCTAACGAAAGACAATATAACAGAGGCTGGTACTCTAACGAAAGACACTATAACAGAGGCTGGCCCTCTAACGAAAGACAATTTAACAGAGGCGTGTCCTCCACGAAGGGCAATTTAACGGAGGCTGGTTCTCTAACGAAAGACAATTTAACAGAGGCGTGTCCTCCACGAAGGGCAATTTAACGGAGGCTGGTTCTCTAACGAAAGACACTATAACAGAGGCTGGTACTCTAACGAAAGACAATTTAACGGAGGCTGGTCCTCCAACGAAAGACAATTTAATGCAGGTTTGACTCTAACGAAGATCAATTTAATTCAGGTTGACCTCTAGCGAAGATCAATTTAACATAAATGTAAACAAAAATCAATTATTTCGAGGCAAATAGGAATCAATTACCAGCTCAAATAAATAATGGTCTTTATTTGCTTTTGAGGAAGAAACAAAATCCCTAATTTATTATAATAATGGAGTCGGCTTCCATTATGAATGATGGTATCGTGTGATGGACAATTCAGCTGCGTTCACTTTCGGTGTGGTTACGCTTTACGTCTTTTGGCGTGTGCTGTAACTGGTATGATGGAGACTGCAGCTGCCTTTCTTTGTTTGGACCCTTCAATGCGACGAGATGTTAATTTGGATGATTCCACTGGCACGAGTCGTTGAGCAATTATGGATTTTAATTTGTTTGCAGTGATACCGGAGCCTTCAACTAACTACAAATACAGTTTCTCCGCAGTCGAGACATCGCTATACCAACTCCACAACTTCTCCAAGCGTTATGGTTATTTGAAGGCCCCGGTACCACTGCAAACGAATGAAAATCTATATCTGCTCAACCGCCCGTGCCATTGAATTCATGCGAATGAACATTGTATCGATTATCTAAACAAAGAAAGGCAGATCCCATTGTAGTAAACACAGCACATTGGAAGAAGACATAAGGCGTATTAAACATTGGAAGAAGACATAAGGCGTATTAAACATTGGAAGAAGACATAAGGCGTATTAAACATTGGAAGAAGACATAAGGCGTATTAAACATTGGAAGAAGACATAAGGCGTATTAAACATTGGAAGAAGACATAAAGGCGGATTGTCATATTAAATGACGTAAGACAGTAGTATTAACATTGGAAGAAGACATAAGGCGTATTAAACATTGGAAGAAGACATAAGGCGTATTAAACATTGGAAGAAGACATAAGGCGTATTAAACATTGGAAGAAGACATAAGGCGTATTAAACATTGGAAGAAGACATAAGGCGTATTAAACATTGGAAGAAGACATAAGGCGTATTAAAAATTGGAAGAAGACAAAGCGTATTAAACATTGGAAGAAGACATAAGGCGTATTAAACATTGGAAGAAGACATAAGGCGTATTAAACATTGGAAGAAGACATAAGGCGTATTTAAACATTGGAAGAAGACATAGGCGTATTAAAGTACTGACAATGAATACATTTGAACTGCCATTCGTCATACGATATCATCATTCATAGTAAACAATCTGAATTTAAATGATAAAATCAAAGTAAGATATCAAAAGCAAGAGGAGCTTTTGTTGCACTGGGAAACATATGGGAGTGCAAAGAAATTAGGTTAAATACAAAAATAAAAATTTTTCAACTCAAATGTTAAGGCGGTCCTATTATATGGCTGTGAAACATGTAGAACAATAACATTGACAATCATGAAGATACAGACTTTCATTAATGGATGCTTACGCAGAATAAAGGATGGAAATGGCAGGGCAAAATCACTAACATAGAATTATGAAAATATACTAGTCAAATACCAATGGATAAAGAGATACAGCTTGCTTGCTTGCGTTCGCCCTATGACTCAAGTATTCTAGAGTATTCTAGTAGACTACAGAATTACTCTTCATCATCCGCCCTTAAAAGGACGTTAAGTGGGTGTGTATGCGTTGTGTTGTGGTTTACAGTATAACTGTGATATTTGCGCCTTTCGGCCAACACATCCGACTTCAGCACGAGAGATACAGCGAAGATGATGGCGCTGGATAGGTCACACACTGTGGAAGCCAACCTAGAGTATTACACAACAGACCCTTTTTTGGAATCCCCAGGGGAAAAGACAAAGATGAAGACCAAGGCATTATTGGAGAAGACAGATAGAAGCAGAGATGAAGATGATGGTGAAGACATGGAATGATCTTAAAAGAATGGCAAGAAACAGAACGCCCTTGGAAAGTGTTTGTTGAAGACATATGCTCCACAGGGAGCTGAAAGGTAGAAGAAGAAGAATCTGAATTTAGAAATATCATCAGGATGAAACACACAGCTCACGGTGTGCACAGAGGACTATTCAGTAGCTCAGACAGCAAGCCTGGCTTGGAAAATGAGGAAAGCTGCAACAAGGAACACTTTTCTGAGCCTCAACCGACCCCTCTCTCCTATATCGAAGCGTATGTAGATTGTTGCTGTCAGGTATTTATAAATACATCTGTTTTTCCACTCAGGATCGACCAGATCCCTTCTCCACTTTTAGACTCCCCACTCTCTCAATCTATACATCAATTGCCTCACACATTCTCCTCCCTTCCCCAGCTTTAGACTCCCCACTCTCTCAATCTATACATCATTGTCTCACACATTCTCCTCCCTTCTCCACCTTTAGACTCCCCAATCTCTCAATCTATACATCAATTGTCTCACACATTCTCCTCCCTTCTCCACATTTAGACTCCCCAATCCCTCAATCTATACATCAATTGCCTCACACATTCTCCTCCCTTCCCCACCTTTAGACTCCCCACTCTCTCAATCTATACATCATTGCCCCAACCATTCTCCTCCCTTCTGCACCTTTAGACTCCCCAATCTCTCAATCTATACATCATTGCCCCACCCATTCTCCTCCCTTCTCCACCTTTAGACTCCCCTCTCTCTATATCTATACATCATTGCCCCACCCATTCTTCTCCTTTCTCTTAAGGAGTGAAAGACAAACTTGACGATGTCCTCTTTGTCCAGAGCGAGGCCACACTCAGTGCCATAGCTGCCAGCGAGCTTATCGGCTATTTCATTGACATGTACACCAGCGTGCCATGGACGGTACACCCATGCTGAAACAAAAACTCACACCTGAACACCTCGCATCGACTGCACTAGACAAGCAGCCCTCATTCTCCGGTCTTATAAGTCACCCCCCCCCCCACCAGAAATGGACAAATACCGTAAAGATATGGGAGCAGCGATAGCGCAATGGTTAGTGAACTGGACTACAAAGGACAAGAGGTAGGGTTCGATCCCAGCCGACAGCTTCCGAATCACCCAGCCTTAAATGGGTACCGGATTTTTTTCTGTGAAAGTAAAGCGGCACGGGCGTAATACCGACCACATTACCCCAAAAATCATGTGCCGAAGGTCTGTAAAATTTACGGTCACTACACCATATTCCCTATACGCCAATCGGCGTGACGGGGGTACTTTACTTTTTTTTTTTACCGTATAGATATATATGTATATATTTATATAGATTAAAAAAAAAAATAACTGGTTTGTAAAGTGTCCACAAATATATTCAAATATACTTCACTGTTGTTTGCTTGGCAATTTTGCATAAGTCATACATGAATATGCTCTGGCAGTACATCCCACCCATTCTTGAAATTGTTTTTTTTTTATGGAAGTGGTTCCAACTTATGTTACCAAACAATCTCAAGAAAATGTACACTTTTCAGTCAGACTAAGTATTTCTCTATTGCTTGCTTGTTTGCGTTCGCCCGATGACTAAAGTACACCTCTTCATCATCCGCCCTTAAAATGACGTTAAGTGGGCGTGTCTGCGCTGTGTTGTGGTTAGCAGTAGAACTATGATATTTGCGCATTTCGACCCAAAACATCCGACTTCAGCGTTACATTTTAAGTACCGGGTTGCGTTACCTTTTCGATCCCTACTCGCTTGACCAGACTAGGCAGGTTAATCTGTTACTGGAGGTACTGCAGAGAGGTGGAGAAGGGGTCGGAGGGTTCTGGTTCACCGATCCTGGCGCAAGCCATCAGCTGTGGGTCGCTGACAACTTCCAGCTCTGCTGCTGTGAAGTGCTCCTTCGTCTCCTGTATTTCTCTATAAATCTTATTTCCTTTCTCATTTGCCTTTCAGCGTCGAGGGGAAATATAATTAGCGATCTGTTGCTACTCTATTCGCCTCTGCTGCTGTTATGTTTCTTGGTGCTTCTAAAATTCAGTCAATCCATTTATTTCGTGGTCGTCCCTTGGGCCTGGTGTTCTCGCAACGTTTATTGAAGCTTCTTTGTGTTGTGATCTTTCTGCCTTGTCACGTTGCCAAACCATTTTATCTGTTGTTTCTTTATATATTCTAAGACGGGGGTTATTCCTAGCATTTTCTCGGTTCTTCATTTCTGATCTTATTTCAAGCTACTTCCTGTCATTCGTCTAACACATTTAATCTCTGTAGAGGTTATTTTTCTATTGTTCTTGCATTTAGGGTCCAGGTCTAACATTGGTAGCACAACGTTGGGATGAAGATTGTATTGTAGAGTGCTAGTTTTGCCTCCAGAGTTATTTCCTTGTTGGACAATAGTGGTGATAGCTGTCCAATGATTAGACAAGTTTTTTTTGCATCTTGAATCTATCTCTGCTGTTTGTGAATTGTCATCTGTCATTAGACTTCCTAGGTATTTGAATTCCTCTACTTGTTCTAGTTGTCTGCCTTCTATAGTTATGTTGTTTTTTTGTTTCTCTTTTGCGATATTCATGACTTGTTTTCTTGATATTGATTTTCATGTTGTATTTTGCGCCTGTGCTGTTGAGTTTGTTTAAGTGTTCTTGTAGATCTTCTATTGTTTCGTGTATTAGTGTTGATCGTCTGCAAATAAAGCTCGTTGATCTTCCCAGTCTTTGATAGGTTGGCTAGCTTGCATATATGGTCACTGTATGTGATAAACAGTTTAAAAAAAAAAAGGGGGGGGGAAAGAGAATAGTACGCATCCTGTCTTATACCTGATCTAACTTCAAAGTGGTCTGCGTAGCCAGCTGCTGTTCTGACTGTGCAGCTGCTGTTGATGTAGAGACTTTTAATTAGGTTGGTTAGATGTTGGCTTACTCCGTATGTTTTAATATCTCCCACAGCTGTTCTTTATTTAGGGGTTAAGACAAAGAAATGCAGATGAATGCATAACAATACGAAGTTGCAATAAAGCTAATGTGAGGGAGAATTGAAACAAAGAAGAAAAAATGGTATGGTAAAAGCTTTACGTGATTGATAGACCACACAAATTTGAACGACGTTTCGGCTCAATAGGCATTCAGCAGGAACATACAAACAACACGCACACACAGATATGTAAGTAAATAAAACTAGTCCTACATAGCTAACTAATAATGAAACATCCAAAACAAAATAATCGAAACTGGTTTAAAGAACAGAAACAAATTCTATGTGTCGTGGACCTTTATGTACTCTGTCGAATGCTTTTTTTTCCTGGACGATGTATAAATGTTGAATATGTTCTGTCATCTTTTATTGCAAGCTGTTTTAATGTGAATAGAGCGTCAGTACATCCTGTTTTTTTTCTTTTCGGAACCCCATTTGAGAACCGCTTAACTGTTGTTCTATTATTGGCCATTTTTTCCCGGTAAAAAAAGGTCAAATATTAACGAATCTGAGTTTCCGGGATGCAATTTGTAACCAATAACAGAACATCAAATGGGGGTAGAATACTGATAAAAGAGAGCTACAAAAATATAAGTAACCACTGAACATACAGTTATAGGATTATACTACTCAAGTTGAAAGCAAAACCATTCGACATAGCAATAATACAGACATATGCACCTACTCAAGACTACACAGATGAACAAATAGAGGCATACTATGGAGACCTAAATAAAGTTATGAAGCAAGTGAAATCTTTAGACATCTTGATTGTAATGGGTGACATGAACGCTAAAGTAGGAAAAGGTAGATATAAGACCATTATAGGAAATCATGGTTTTAGGAAAAGAAATGACAGAGGAGAAAGATTAATACCATTCTGTGAAGAAAACAGGCTGATAATATGTAACACCTACTTTGAGCAAGAGAAAAGGAAACTATACACATGGAAAAGCCTGGAGATAGGAAGAGAAATCAAATAGATTACATAATGATAAAAGAGAATTTCTGTAACAGCGTAAAGAAAAACCTACACAGGAGCAGATATTAATTCACATCACAATCCTGTAATGATTAAAATAAAAATCAAACTAAAGAGAAAAAAGCCAAAGTTAATTTATCAACAAATTCACTAGATATAACAGCTTTAAATCAAAAGATATTAAAGATACCTATACAATACAAGTAAAGAACACATACCAGAAGCTGCTAGAAGAAGGAATTGAACAATAGAGAAAAGAAAATCCTGATGAAAAAGCAACAACCAAATGACAATGCATAAAGAAAAGCATACATGAAACCTGTGACCCCTAACCCAAAAGAGAAAAGAACCAAAAAAAAATGGATAAATAACACCATCTTAGAAAAAATGGAAGAAAGGAGACAAGCGAAGAACACTGCCAATACAATAAAATAGATAATGAAATACGCAAAGTGTGCAAAAAGCAAAAGAAGATTGGCTGAGCCAAAAATGTATAGAAATAGAAATTCAATGTTTTATGTTGAAAATTCAATGTTCTATGTTGAAATTCAATGTTCAATGTTTGGTGTTCAATGTTCTATGTTTGATATTAGATGTTCTATGTTTGGCATTCAATGTTCTATGTTTGATATTCCATGTTCTATGTTGAAAATGAAATGTTCTATGTTGAAAATTCAATGTTCTATGTTAGAAATTCAATGTACTATGTTCAAAATACAAATTTCTATGTTGAAAATTTAATGTTCTATGTTTGATATTCAATGTTCTATGTTTAATATTCAATGCTCTATGTTTAATATTCAATGTTCTATTTTTGAAAGGAACAAGACTTAAGAGGGATACACACAGAAATAAAGAGAATGACTTATAAAAATAAAAAAGCCACTGAAGGTGGATGCATTTCAGACAAAAAAGGAAAAATGCTAACAGGCAATAAGGATATATATAGATAGATGGCAGGAATATATACATAACTATTTCATGATCAAGGGACAAGAAACCAATTACAAAATGTACATCAGGCTATACAATCTTAAAAAATCTGAGGTGGGAAAAGCTATAAAAACAATGAAAAAGGGAAAAGCAGCAGGACCTGACAGCATACAGATAGAGATGATACAGGCACTAGAAGATTTTGGCATTGAAGTGATTACAGACATATTCAACAACATATACCACACAGGATACATACCAAATGAACTAAAACATCAAATGATGTGATGAATATGTTTGATATTCAATGTTCTATGTTTGATATTTAATGTTCTATTTTTGATATTCAATGTTTTATGTTGAAAATTCAATGTTCTATGTTGAAAATTCAATGTTCAATGTTTGGTATTCAATGTTCTATGTTTGAGATTCAATGTTCTATGTTGAAAATTCAATGTTCTATGTTGAAAATTCAATGTCCTATGTTTGATATCAAATGTTCTATGTCGAAAATTCAATTTTCTATGTTTGATATTCAATGTTCTATGTTGAAAATGAAATGTTCTATGTTGAAAATTCAATGTTCTATGTTTGGTGTTCATTGTTCTATGTTTGATATTCGATGTTCTATGTTTGAAATGCAATGTTCTGTGTATGATATTCAATGTTCTATGTCGAAAATGAAATGTTCTATGTTTGAAAATTCAATGTTCTATGTCTATGTTTGTGTTCATTGTTCTATGTTTGATATTCGATGTTCTATGTTTGAAATTCAATGTTCTATGTGTGATATTCAATGTTCTGTGTCGAAAATGAAATGTTCTACGTTGAAAATTCAATGTTCTTTGTTTGATATTCAAAGTTCTATGTTTGGTATTCAATGTTTTATGTCGAAAATTCAATGTTCTTTGTTGAAAATGCATTGTTCTATGTTGAAAATTCAACGTTTTATGTTGATAATGCAATGTTATATGCTGAAAATTCAATGTTCTATGTTTGATATTCGATGTTCTATGTTTGGTATTCAATGTTCATGTTTGATATTCTATGTTCTATATTTGATATTTAATGTACTATTTTTGATATTCAATGTTTGATGTTGAAAATTCAATGTTCTATGTTGAAAATTCAATGTTCTTTGTTTGATATTCAATGTTCTATGTTTAATATTAAATGTTCTATGTTTGATATTCAATGTTCTATGTTTGGTATTCAATGTTTAATGTTGAAAATTCAATGTTCTATGTTGAAAATGCATTGTTCTATGTTGAAAATTCAATGTTCTTTGTTTGATATTCAATGTTCTATTTTTGAAAGGAAACAAGACTTAAGAGGGATACACACAGAAATAAAGAGAATGACTTATAAAAATAAAAAAGCCACTGAAGGTGGATGCATTTCAGACAAAAAAGGAAAAATGCTAACTGGCAATAAGGATATATATAGATAGATGACAGGAATATATAACATAACTATTTCATGATCAAAGGGACAAGAAACCAATTACAAAATGTACATCAGGCTATACAATCTTAAAATCTCAGGTGGGAAAAGCTATAAAAACAATGAAAAAGGGAAAGCAGCAGGACCTGACAGCATACAGATAGAGATGATACAGACACTAGAAGATTTTGGCATTGAAGTGATTACAGACATATTCAACAAAAAATACTACACAGGATACATACCAATGAACTAAAAACATCAAATTGATGTAATGAATATGTTTGATATTCAATGTTCTATTTTTGATATTCAATATTCTATGTCTGATATTCAATTTTCTATATTTGATATTCAATGTTCTTTGTTTGGTGTTCAATGTTCTATGTTTGATATTAGATGTTCTATGTTTGGTATTCAATGTTCTATGTTTGATATTCATGTTCTATGTTGAAAATGAAATGTTCTACGTTGAAAATTCAATGTTCTATGTTAGAAATTCAATGTACTATGTTTAAAATACAATGTTCTATGTTGAAAATTCAATGTACTATTTTCAAAATACAAATTTCTATGTTGAAAATTCAATGTTCTATGTTGAAAATTCAATGTTCTTTGTTTGGTGTTCAATGTTCTATGTTTAATATTCAATGTTCTATTTTTGAAAGGAAACAAGACTTAAGAGGGATACACACAGAAATAAAGAGAATGACTTATAAAAATAAAAAAGCCACTGAAGGTGGATGCATTTCAGACAAAAAAGGAAAAATGCTAACAGGCAATAAGGATATATATAGATAGATGGCAGGAATATATAACATAACTATTTCATGATCAAAGGGACAAGAAACCAATTACAAATGTACATCAGGCTATACAATCTTAAAATCTGAGGTGGGAAAAGCTATAAAACAATGAAAAAGGGAAAAGCAGCAGGACCTGACAGCATACAGATAGAGATGATACAGGCACTAGAAGATTTTGGCATTTAAGTGATTACAGACATATTCAACAACATATACTACACAGGATACATACCAATGAACTAAAAACATCAAATTGATGTGATGAATATGTTTGATATTCAATGTTCTATGTTTGATATTTAATGTTCTATTTTTGATATTCAATGTTTTATGTTGAAAATTCAATGTTCTATGTTGAAAATTCAATGTTCTTTGTTTGGTGTTCAATGTTCTATGTTTGATATTCGATGTTCTATGTTTGGTATTCAATGTTCTATGTTTGATATTCCATGTTCTATGTTGAAAATGAAATGTTGTACGTTGAAAATTCAATGTTCTAATAGAAATTCAATGTACTATGTTTAAAATACAATGTTCTATGTTGAAAATTCAATGTTCTTTGTTTGGTATTCAATGTTCTATGTTTGAGATTCAATGTTCTATGTTGAAAATGAAATGTTCTATGTTGAAAATTCAATGTTCTATGTTTGATATCAAATGTTCTATGTCGAAAATTCAATGTTCTATGTTTGATATTCAATGTTCTATGTTGAAAATGAAATGTTCTATGTTGAAAATTCAATGTTCTATGTTTGTGTGTTCATTGTTCTATGTTTGATATTCGATGTTCTATGTTTGAAATGCAATGTTCTGTGTATGATATTCAATGTTCTATGTCGAAAATGAAATGTTCTATGTTTGAAAATTCAATGTTCTATGTTTGGTGTTCATTGTTCTATGTTTGATATTCGATGTTCTATGTTTGAAATTCAATGTTCTATGTGTGATATTCAATGTTCTATGTCGAAAATGAAATGTTCTATGTTGAAAATTCAATGTTCTTTGTTTGATATTCAAAGTTCTATGTTTGGTATTCAATGTTTTATGTCGAAAATTCAATGTTCTTTGTTGAAAATGCATTGTTCTATGTTGAAAATTCAACGTTTTATGTTGATAATGCAATGTTATATGCTGAAAATTCAATGTTCGGTATTCAATGTTCTATGTTTGATATTCGATGTTCTATGTTTGGTATTCAATGTTCTATGTTTGATATTCTATGTTCTATATTTGATATTTAATGTTCTATTTTTGATATTCCATGTTCTATGTTGAAAATTAAATGTTCTACGTTGAAAATTCAATGTTCTATGTTAGAAATTCAATGTACTATGTTTAAAATACAATGTTCTATGTTGAAAATTCAATGTACTATTTTCAAAATACAAATTTCTATGTTGAAAATTCAATGTTCTATGTTGAAAATTCAATGTTCTTTGTTTGGTGTTCAATGTTCTATGTTTAATATTCAATGTTCTATTTTGAAAGGAAACAAGACTTAAGAGGGATACACACAGAAATAAAGAGAATGACTTATAAAAATAAAAAAGCCACTGAAGGTGGATGCATTTCAGACAAAAAAGGAAAAATGCTAACAGGCAATAAGGATATATATAGATAGATGGCAGGAATATATAACATAACTATTTCATGATCAAAGGACAAGAAACCAATTACAAAATGTACATCAGGCTATACAATCTTAAAATCTGAGGTGGGAAAAGCTATAAAAACAATGAAAAAGGGAAAAGCAGCAGGACCTGACAGCATACAGATAGAGATGATACAGGCACTAGAAGATTTTGGCATTGAAGTGATTACAGACATATTCAACAACATATACCACACAGGATACATACCAAATGAACTAAAAACATCAAATTGATGTGATGAATATGTTTGATATTCAATGTTCTATGTTTGATATTTAATGTTCTATTTTTGATATTCAATGTTTTATGTTGAAAATTCAATGTTCTATGTTGAAAATTCAATGTTCAATGTTTGGTATTCAATGTTCTATGTTTGAGATTCAATGTTCTGTTGAAAATGAAATGTTCTATGTTGAAAATTCAATGTTCTATGTTAGAAATTTAATGTACTATGTTTAAAATACAATGTTCTATGTTGAAAATTCAATGAACTATGTTCAAAATACAAATTTCTATGTTGAAAATTCAATGTTCTATGTTTGGTGTTCATTGTTCTATGTTTGATATTCTATCTATCTATCTTTCGTTCGCCTGAAGCATTGTCTATATCTGCAATGTCGTTTCCTGTATAAATGTTACTGTCTTTTGTAATTCTTGTTTGATATTCGATGTTCTATGTTTGAAATTCAATGTTCTATGTATGATATTCAATGTTCTATGTTTAATATTAAATGATCCATTATGAAAATTTAATGTTCTATAATTGATATTTAATGTCCTATGTTTGATATTCTATGTTCTATGTTTGAAATTCAATGTTCTATGTAGATATTCAATGTTCTATGTCGAAAATGAAATGTTCTTTGTTGAAAATGCATTGTTCTATGTTGAAAATTCAACGTTTTATGTTGCATATTCAATGTTCTATGTTGATAATTCAATGTTCTATGTTGATAATGCAATGTTATATGCTGAAAATTCAATGTTCTATGTTTGGTATTCAATGTTCTATGTTTGATATTCGATGTTCTATGTTTGGTATTCAATGTTCTATGTTTGGTAGTCAATGTTTTATGTTGAAAATGCATTGTTCTATGTTGAAAATTCAATGTTCTATGTTTAATATTCAATGTTCTATGTTTGGTAGTCAATGTTTTATGTTGAAAATGCATTGTTCTATGTTGAAAATTCAATGTTCTATGTTTGATATTCGATGTTCTATGTTTAATATTCAATGTTCTATGTTTGATATTAAATGTTCTATGTCGAAAATGAAATGTTCTATATTGAAAATTCAATGTTCTTTGTTTGATATTCAATGTTCTATGTTTGGTATTCAATGTTTAATGTTGAAAATTCAATGTTCTATGTTGAAAATGCATTGTTCTATGTTGAAAATTCAATGTTCAATGTTTGGTATTCAATGTTCTATGTTTGAGATTCAATGTTCTGTTGAAAATGAAATGTTCTATGTTGAAAATTCAATGTTCTATGTTAGAAATGAAATGTTTTTATGTTGAAAAGTCAATGTCCTATGTTTAAAATACAATGTTCTTTGTTGAAAATTCAATGTTCTATTTTTGATATTCAATGTTCTATGTTGAAAATTCAATGTTCGATGTTGAAAATTCAATGTTCTTGGTGGTATATTCAATGTTCTTTGTTTGGTGTTCAATGTTCTATGTTTAATATTCAATGTTCTATTTTTGAAAGGAAACAAGACTTAAGAGGGATACACACAGAAATAAAGAGAATGACTTATAAAAATAAAAAAGCCACTGAAGGTGGATGCATTTCAGACAAAAAAGGAAAATGCTAACAGGCAATAATGATATATATAGATAGATGGCAGGAATATATAACATAACTATTTCATGTTCAAAGGGACAAGAAACCAATTACAAAATATACATCAGGCTATACAATCTTAAAATCTGAGGTGGGAAAAGCTATAAAAACAATGAAAAAGGGAAAAGCAGCAGGACCTGACAGCATACAGATAGAGATGATACAGACACTAGAAGATTTTGGCATTGAAGTGATTACAGACATATTCAACAACATATAACACACAGGATACATACCAAATGAACTAAAAACATCAAATTGATGTGATGAATATGTTTGATATTCAATGTTCTATGTTTGATATTTAATGTTCTATTTTGATATTCAATGTTTTATGTTGAAAATTCAATGTTCTATGTTGAAAATTCAATGTTCTTTGTTTGGTGTTCAATGTTCTATGTTTGATATTCGATGTTCTATGTTTGGTATTCAATGTTCTATGTTTGATATTCCATGTTCTATGTTGAA
This sequence comes from Megaustenia siamemsis, assembly GCA_032433765.1. Classification (NCBI taxonomy): domain Eukaryota; kingdom Metazoa; phylum Mollusca; class Gastropoda; order Stylommatophora; family Ariophantidae; genus Megaustenia; species Megaustenia siamemsis. The sequence continues at coordinate 17,954,682 of JAVIAB010000159.1, forward strand.
AATGAAATGTTCTATGTTGAAAATTCAATGTTCTATGTTAGAAATCCAATGTACTATGTTTAAAATACAATGTTCTATGTTGAAAATTCAATGTACTATGTTCAAAATACAACTTTCTATGTTGAAAATTCAATGTTCTATGTTTGATATTCAATGTTCTATGTTTAATATTCAATGTTCTATGTTTGGTATTCAATGTTCTATGATTGGTATTCAATGTTTAATGTTGAAAATTAAATGTTCTAAGTTGAAAATGCATTGTCCTATGTTGAAAATTCAATGTTCTATGTTTGATATTCAATGTTCTATGTTTGATAGTCTATGTTCTATGTTTGGTATTCAATGTTCTATGTTTGATATTCAATGTCCTATGTTGAAAATGAAATGTTCTATGTTGAAAATTCAATGTTCTATGTTGAAAAGTCAATGTCCTATGTTTAAGATACAATGTTCTATGTTGAAAATTCAATGTTCTATTTTTGATATTCAATGTTCTATGTTGAAAATTCAATGTTCGATGTTGAAAATTCAATGTTCTATGTTGCATATTCAATGTTATAAGTTTAATATTCAATGTTCTATGTTGAAAATTCAATGTTCTTTGTTTGATATTCAATGTTCTATGTTTAATATTAAATGTTCTATGTTTGATATTCAATGTTCTATGTTTGGTATTCAATGTTTATGTTGAAAATTCAATGTTCTATGTTGAAAATGCATTGTTCTATGTTGAAAATTCAATGTTCTTTGTTTGATATTCAATGTTCTATTTTTGAAAGGAAACAAGACTTAAGAGGGATACACACAGAAATAAAGAGAATGACTTATAAAAATTAAAAAGCCACTGAAGGTGGATGCATTTCAGACAAAAAAGGAAAAATGCTAACTGGCAATAAGGATATATATAGATAGATGACAGGAATATATAATAACTATTTCATGATCAAAGGGACAAGAAACCAATTACAAAATGTACATCAGGCTATACAATCTTAAAATCTGAGGTGGGAAAAGCTATAAAAACAATGAAAAAGGGAAAAGCAGCAGGACCTGACAGCATACAGATAGAGATGATACAGACACTAGAAGATTTTGGCATTGAAGTGATTACAGACATATTCAACAAAATATACCACACAGGATACATACCAAATGAACTAAAAACATCAAATTGATGTAATGAATATGTTTGATATTCAATGTTCTATTTTTGATATTCAATATTCTATGTCTGATATTCAATTTTCTATATTTGATATTCAATGTTCTTTGTTTGGTGTTCAATGTTCTATGTTTGATATTAGATGTTCTATGTTTGGTATTCAATGTTCTATGTTTGATATTCCATGTTCTATGTTGAAAATGAAATGTTCTACGTTGAAAATTCAATGTTCTATGTTAGAAATTCAATGTACTATGTTTAAAATACAATGTTCTATGTTGAAAATTCAATGTACTATTTTCAAAATACAAATTTCTATGTTGAAAATTCAATGTTCTATGTTGAAAATTCAATGTTCTTTGTTTGGTGTTCAATGTTCTATGTTTAATATTCAATGTTCTATTTTTGAAAGGAAACAAGACTTAAGAGGGATACACACAGAAATAAAGAGAATGACTTATAAAAATAAAAAAGCCACTGAAGGTGGATGCATTTCAGACAAAAAAGGAAAAATGCTAACAGGCAATAAGGATATATATAGATAGATGGCAGGAATATATAACATAACTATTTCATGATCAAAGGGACAAAAACCAATTACAAAATGTACATCAGGCTATACAATCTTAAAATCTGAGGTGGGAAAAGCTATAAAAACAATGAAATAGGGAAAAGCAGCAGGACCTGACAGCATACAGATAGAGATGATACAGGCACTAGAAGATTTTGGCATTGAAGTGATTACAGACATATTCAACAACATATACCACACAGGATACATACCAAATGAACTAAAAACATCAAATTGATGTGATGAATATGTTTGATATTCAATGTTCTATGTTTGATATTTAATGTTCTATTTTTGATATTCAATGTTTTATGTTGAAAATTCAATGTTCTATGTTGAAAATTCAATGTTCTTTGTTTGGTGTTCAATGTTCTATGTTTGATATTCGATGTTCTATGTTTGGTATTCAATGTTCTATGTTTGATATTCCATGTTCTATGTTGAAAATGAAATGATGTACGTTGAAAATTCAATGTTCTAATAGAAATTCAATGTACTATGTTTAAAATACAATGTTCTATGTTGTAAATTCAATGTACTATGTTCAAAATACAAATTTCTATGTTGAAAATTCAATGTCTATGTTTGATATTCAATGTTTTATGTTTAATATTCAATGTTCTATGTTTAATATTCAATGTTCTATTTTTGAAAGGAAACAAGACTTAAGAGGGATACACACAGAAATAAAGAGAATGACTTATAAAAATAAAAAAGCCACTGAAGGTGGATGCATTTCAGACAAAAAAGGAAAAATGCTAACAGGCAATAAGGATATATATAGATAGATGGCAGGAATATATAACATAACTATTTCATGATCAAAGGGACAAGAAACCAATTACAAAATGTACATCAGGCTATACAATCTTAAAAAATCTGAGGTGGGAAAAGCTATAAAAACAATGAAAAGGGAAAAGCAGCAGGACCTGACAGCATACAGATAGAGATGATACAGGCACTAGAAGATTTTGGCATTGAAGTGATTACAGACATATTCAACAACATATACCACACAGGATACATACCAAATGAACTAAAAACATCAAATTGATGTGATGAATATGTTTGATATTCAATGTTCTATGTTTGATATTTAATGTTCTATTTTTGATATTCAATGTTTTATGTTGAAAATTCAATGTTCTATGTTGAAAATTCAATGTTCAATGTTTGGTATTCAATGTTCTATGTTTGAGATTCAATGTTCTATGTTGAAAATGAAATGTTCTATGTTGAAAATTCAATGTTCTATGTTTGATATCAAATGTTCTATGTCGAAAATTCAATTTTCTATGTTTGATATTCAATGTTCTATGTTGAAAATGAAATGTTCTATGTTGAAAATTCAATGTTCTATGTTTGGTGTTCATTGTTCTATGTTTGATATTCGATGTTCTATGTTTGAAATGCAATGTTCTATGTGTGATATTCAATGTTCTATGTCGAAAATGAAATGTTCTATGTTGAAAATTCAATGTTCTTTGTTTGTTGATATTCAAAGTTCTATGTTTGGTATTCAATGTTTTATGTCGAAAATTCAATGTTCTTTGTTGAAAATGCATTGTTCTATGTTGAAAATTCAACGTTTTATGTTGATAATGCAATGTTATATGCTGAAAATTCAATGTTCGGTATTCAATGTTCTATGTTTGATATTCGATGTTCTATGTTTGGTATTCAATGTTCTATGTTTGATATTCTATGTTCTATATTTGATATTTAATGTTCTATTTTTGATATTCCATGTTCTATGTTGAAAATGAAATGTTCTACGTTGAAAATTCAATGTTCTATGTTAGAAATTCAATGTACTATGTTTAAAATACAATGTTCTATGTTGAAAATTCAATGTACTATTTTCAAAATACAAATTTCTATGTTGAAAATTCAATGTTCTATGTTGAAAATTCAATGTTCTTTGTTTGGTGTTCAATGTTCTATGTTTAATATTCAATGTTCTATTTTTGAAAGGAAACAAGACTTAAGAGGGATACACACAGAAATAAAGAGAATGACTTATAAAAATAAAAAAGCCACTGAAGGTGGATGCATTTCAGACAAAAAAGGAAAAATGCTAACAGGCAATAAGGATATATATAGATAGATGGCAGGAATATATAACATAACTATTTCATGATCAAAGGGACAAGAAACCAATTACAAAATGTACATCAGGCTATACAATCTTAAAATCTGAGGTGGGAAAAGCTATAAAAACAATGAAAAAGGGAAAAGCAGCAGGACCTGACAGCATACAGATAGAGATGATACAGGCACTAGAAGATTTTGGCATTGAAGTGATTACAGACATATTCAACAACATATACCACACAGGATACATACCAAATGAACTAAAAACATCAAATTGATGTGATGAATATGTTTGATATTCAATGTTCTATGTTTGATATTTAATGTTCTATTTTTGATATTCAATGTTTTATGTTGAAAATTCAATGTTCTATGTTGAAAATTCAATGTTCTTTGTTTGGTGTTCAATGTTCTATGTTTGATATTCGATGTTCTATGTTTGGTATTCAATGTTCTATGTTTGATATTCCATGTTCTATGTTGAAAATGAAATGTTGTACGTTGAAAATTCAATGTTCTATGTTAGAAATTCAATGTACTATGTTTAAAATACAATGTTCTATGTTGAAAATTCAATGTACTATTTTCAAAATACAATTTCTATGTTGAAAATTCAATGTTCTATGTTTGATATTCAATGTTCTATGTTTAATATTCAATGTTCTATGTTTAATATTCAATGTTCTATTTTTGAAAGGAAACAAGTCTTAAGAGGGATACACACAGAAATAAAGAGAATGACTTATAAAAATAAAAAAGCCACTGAAGGTGGATGCATTTCAGACAAAAAAGGAAAAATGCTAACAGGCATAAGGATATATATAGATAGATGGCAGGAATATATAACATAACTATTTCATGATCAAAGGGACAAGAAACCAATTACAAAATGTACATCAGGCTATACAATCTTAAAAAATCTGAGGTGGGAAAAACTATAAAAACAATGAAAAAGGGAAAAGCAGCAGGACCTGACAGCATACAGATAGAGATGATACAGGCACTAGAAGATTTTGGCATTGAAGTGATTACAGACATATTCAACAACATATACCACACAGGATACATACCAAATGAACTAAAAACATCAAATTGATGTGATGAATATGTTTGATATTCAATGTTCTATGTTTGATATTTAATGTTCTATTTTTGATATTCAATGTTTTATGTTGAAAATTCAATGTTCTATGTTGAAATTCAATGTTCTTTGTTTGGTGTTCAATGTTCTATGTTTGATATTCGATGTTCTATGTTTGGTATTCAATGTTCTATGTTTGATATTCCATGTTCTATGTTGAAAATGAAATGTTGTACGTTGAAAATTCAATGTACTATGTTAGAAATTCAATGTACTATGTTTAAAATACAATGTTCTATGTTGAAAATTCAATGTACTATTTTCAAAATATAAATTTCTATGTTGAAAATTCAATGTTCTATGTTGAAAATTCAATGTTCTTTGTTTGGTGTTCAATGTTCTATGTTTAATATTCAATGTTCTATTTTTGAAAGGAAACAAGACTTAAGAGGGATACACACAGAAATAAAGAGAATGACTTATAAAATAAAAAGCCACTGAAGGTGGATGCATTTCACACAAAAAAGGAAAAATGCTAACAGGCAATAAGGATATATATATAGATAGATGGCAGGAATATATAACATAACTATTTCACGATCAAAGGGACAAGAAACCAATTACAAAATGTACATCAGGCTATACAATCTTAAAATCTGAGGTGGGAAAAGCTATAAAAACAATGAAAAAGTGAAAAGCAGCAGGACCTGACAGCATACAGATAGAGATGATACAGGCACTAGAAGATTTTGGCATTGAAGTGATTACAGACATATTCAACAACATATACCACACAGGATACATACCAAATGAACTAAAAACATCAAATTGATGTGATGAATATGTTTGATATTCAATGTTCTATGTTTGATATTTAATGTTCTATTTTTGATATTCAATGTTTTATGTTGAAAATTCAATGTTCTATGTTGAAAATTCAATGTTCTTTGTTTGGTGTTCAATGTTCTATGTTTGATATTCGATGTTCTATGTTTGGTATTCAATGTTCTATGTTTGATATTCCATGTTCTATGTTGAAAATGAAATGTTGTACGTTGAAAATTCAATGTATTATGTTAGAATTCAATGTACTATGTTTAAAATACAATGTTCTATGTTGAAAATTCAATGTACTATTTTCAAAATACAAATTTCTATGTTGAAAATTCAATGTTCTATGTTGAAAATTCAATGTTCTTTGTTTGGTGTTCAATGTTCTATGTTTAATATTCAATGTTCTATTTTTGAAGGAAACAAGACTTAAGAGGGATACACACAGAAATAAAGAGAATGACTTATAAAAATAAAAAGCCACTGAAGGTGGATGCATTTCACACAAAAAAGGAAAAATGCTAACAGGCAATAAGGATATATATATAGATAGATGGCAGGAATATATAACATAACTATTTCACGATCAAAGGGACAAGAAACCAATTACAAAATGTACATCAGGCTATACAATCTTAAAATCTGAGGTGGGAAAAGCTATAAAAACAATGAAAAAGTGAAAAGCAGCAGGACCTGACAGCATACAGATAGAGATGATACAGGCACTAGAAGATTTTGGCATTGAAGTGATTACAGACATATTCAACAACATATACCACACAGGATACATACCAAATGAACTAAAAACATCAAATTGATGTGATGAATATGTTTGATATTCAATGTTCTATGTTTGATATTTAATGTTCTATTTTTGATATTCAATGTTTTATGTTGAAAATTCAATGTTCTATGTTGAAAATTCAATGTTCAATGTTTGGTATTCAATGTTCTATGTTTGATATTCCATGTTCTATGTTGAAAATGAAATGTTGTACGTTGAAAATTCAATGTACTATGTTAGAAATTCAATGTACTATGTTTAAAATACAATGTTCTATGTTGAAAATTCAATGTACTATTTTCAAAATATAAATTTCTATGTTGAAAATTCAATGTTCTATGTTGAAAATTCAATGTTCTTTGTTTGGTGTTCAATGTTCTATGTTTAATATTCAATGTTCTATTTTTGAAAGGAAACAAGACTTAAGAGGGATACACACAGAAATAAAGAGAATGACTTATAAAAATAAAAAGCCACTGAAGGTGGATGCATTTCACACAAAAAAGGAAAAATGCTAACAGGCAATAAGGATATATATATAGATAGATGGCAGGAATATATAACATAACTATTTCACGATCAAAGGGACAAGAAACCAATTACAAAATGTACATCAGGCTATACAATCTTAAAATCTGAGGTGGGAAAAGCTATAAAAACAATGAAAAAGTGAAAAGCAGCAGGACCTGACAGCATACAGATAGAGATGATACAGGCACTAGAAGATTTTGGCATTGAAGTGATTACAGACATATTCAACAACATATACCACACAGGATACATACCAAATGAACTAAAAACATCAAATTGATGTGATGAATATGTTTGATATTCAATGTTCTATGTTTGATATTTAATGTTCTATTTTTGATATTCAATGTTTTATGTTGAAATTCAATGTTCTATGTTGAAAATTCAATGTTCTTTGTTTGGTGTTCAATGTTCTATGTTGATATTCGATGTTCTATGTTTGGTATTCAATGTTCTATGTTTGATATTCCATGTTCTATGTTGAAAATGAAATGTTGTACGTTGAAAATTCAATGTACTATGTTAGAAATTCAATGTACTATGTTTAAAATACAATGTTCTATGTTGAAAATTCAATGTACTATTTTCAAAATACAAATTTCTATGTTGAAAATTCAATGTTCTATGTTGAAAATTCAATGTTCTTTGTTTGGTGTTCAATGTTCTATGTTTAATATTCAATGTTCTATTTTTGAAAGGAAACAAGACTTAAGAGGGATACACACAGAAATAAAGAGAATGACTTATAAAAATAAAAAAGCCACTGAAGGTGGATGCATTTCACACAAAAAAGGAAAAATGCTAACAGGCAATAAGGATATATATATAGATAGATGGCAGGAATATATAACATAACTATTTCACGATCAAGGGACAAGAAACCAATTACAAAATGTACATCAGGCTATACAATCTTAAAATCTGAGGTGGGAAAAGCTATAAAAACAATGAAAAAGTGAAAAGCAGCAGGACCTGACAGCATACAGATAGAGATGATACAGGCACTAGAAGATTTTGGCATTGAAGTGATTACAGACATATTCAACAACATATACCACACAGGATACATACCAAATGAACTAAAAACATCAAATTGATGTGATGAATATGTTTGATATTCAATGTTCTATGTTTGATATTTAATGTTCTATTTTTGATATTCAATGTTTTATGTTGAAAATTCAATGTTCTATGTTGAAAATTCAATGTTCAATGTTTGGTATTCAATGTTCTATGTTTGAGATTCAATGTTCTGTTGAAAATGAAATGTTCTATGTTGAAAATTCAATGTTCTATGTTAGAATTTAATGTACTATGTTTAAAATACAATGTTCTATGTTGAAAATTCAATGTACTATGTTCAAAATACAAATTTCTATGTTGAAAATTCAATGTTCTATGTTTGGTGTTCATTGTTCTATGTTTGATATTCGATGTTCTATGTTTGAAATTCAATGTTCTATGTATGATATTCAATGTTCTATGTTTGGTATTCAATGTTCTATGTTTGATATTCAATGTACAATGTTTAAAATACAATATTCTATGTTGAAAATTCAATGTTCTATGTTTAATATTAAATGATCCATTATGAAAATTTAATGTTCTATAATTGATATTTAATGTCCTATGTTTGATATTCTATGTTCTATGTTTGAAATTCAATGTTCTATGTAGATATTCAATGTTCTATGTCGAAAATGAAATGTTCTTTGTTGAAAATGCATTGTTCTATGTTGAAAATTCAACGTTTTATGTTGCATATTCAATGTTCTATGTTGATAATTCAATGTTCTATGTTGATAATGCAATGTTATATGCTGAAAATTCAATGTTCTATGTTTGGTATTCAATGTTCTATGTTTGATATTCGATGTTCTATGTTTGGTATTCAATGTTCTATGTTGGTAGTCAATGTTTATGTTGAAAATGCATTGTTCTATGTTGAAAATTCAATGTTCTATGTTTAATATTCAATGTTCTATGTTTGGTAGTCAATGTTTTATGTTGAAAATGCATTGTTCTATGTTGAAAATTCAATGTTCTATGTTTGATATTCGATGTTCTATGTTTAATATTCAATGTTCTTTGTTTGATATTAAATGTTCTATGTCGAAAATGAAATGTTCTATATTGAAAATTCAATGTTCTTTGTTTGATATTCAATGTTCTATGTTTGGTATTCAATGTTTAATGTTGAAATTCAATGTTCTATGTTGAAAATGCATTGTTCTATGTTGAAAATTCAATGTTCAATGTTTGGTATTCAATGTTCTATGTTTGAGATTCAATGTTCTGTTGAAAATGAAATGTTCTATGTTGAAAATTCAATGTTCTATGTTAGAAATGAAATGTTTTATGTTGAAAAGTCAATGTTCTAAGTTGAAAATGCATTGTCCTATGTTGAAAATTCAATGTTCATGTTTGATATTCAATGTTCTATGTTTGATAGTCTATGTTCTATGTTTGGTAGTCAATGTTCTATGTTTGATATTCAATGTCCTATGTTGAAAATGAAATGTTCTATGTTGAAAATTCAATGTTCTATGTTGAAAAGTCAATGTCCTATGTTTAAGATACAATGTTCTATGTTGAAAATTCAATGTTCTATTTTTGATATTCAATGTTCTATGTTGAAAATTCAATGTTCGATGTTGAAAATTCAATGTTCTATGTTGTATATTCAATGTTATATGTTTAATATTCAATGTTCTATGTTTAATATTCAATGTTCTATTTTTGAAAGGAAACAAGACTTAAGAGGGATACACACAGAAATAAAGAGAATGACTTATAAAAATAAAAAAGCCACTGAAGGTGGATGCATTTCAGACAAAAAAGGAAAAATGCTAACAGGCAATAAGGATATATATAGATAGATGGCAGGAATATATAACATAACTATTTCATGATCAAAGGGACAAGAAACCAATTACAAAATGTACATCAGGCTATACAATCTTAAAATCTGAGGTGGGAAAAGCTATAAAAACAATGAAAAAGGGAAAAGCAGCAGGACCTGACAGCATACAGATAGAGATGATACAGGCACTAGAAGATTTTGGCATTGAAGTGATTACAGACATATTCAACAACATATACCACACAGGATACATACCAAATGAACTAAAAACATCAAATTGATGTGATGAATATGTTTGATATTCAATGTTCTATGTTTGATATTTAATGTTCTATTTTTGATATTCAATGTTTTATGTTGAAAATTCAATGTTCTATGTTGAAAATTCAATGTTCTTTGTTCGGTGTTCAATGTTCTATGTTTGATATTCGATGTTCTATGTTTGGTATTCAATGTTCTATGTTTGATATTCCATGTTCTATGTTGAAAATGAAATGTTGTACGTTGAAAATTCAATGTTCTATGTTAGAAATTCAATGTACTATGTTTAAAATACAATGTTCTATGTTGAAAATTCAATGTACTATTTTCAAAATACAAATTTCTATGTTGAAAATTCAATGTTCTATGTTTGATATTCAATGTTCTATGTTAATATTCAATGTTCTATGTTTAATATTCAATGTTCTATTTTTGAAAGGAAACAAGTCTTAAGAGGGATACACACAGAAATAAAGAGAATGACTTATAAAAATAAAAAAGCCACTGAAGGTGGATGCATTTCAGACAAAAAAGGAAAAATGCTAACAGGCAATAAGGATATATATAGATAGATGGCAGGAATATATAACATAACTATTTCATGATCAAAGGGACAAGAAACCAATTACAAAATGTACATCAGGCTATACAATCTTAAAAATCTGAGGTGGGAAAAGCTATAAAAACAATGAAAAGGGAAAAGCAGCAGGACCTGACAGCATACAGATAGAGATGATACAGGCACTAGAAGATTTTGGCATTGAAGTGATTACAGACATATTCAACAACATATACCACACAGGATACATACCAAATGAACTAAAAACATCAAATTGATGTGATGAATATGTTTGATATTCAATGTTCTATGTTTGATATTTAATGTTCTATTTTTGATATTCAATGTTTTATGTTGAAAATTCAATGTTCTATGTTGAAAATTCAATGTTCAATGTTTGGTATTCAATGTTCTATGTTTGAGATTCAATGTTCTATGTTGAAAATGAAATGTTCTATGTTGAAAATTCAATGTTCTATGTTTGATATCAAATGTTCTATGTCGAAAATTCAATGTTCTCTGTTTGATATTCAATGTTCTATGTTGAAAATGAAATGTTCTATGTTGAAAATTCAATGTTCTATGTTTGGTGTTCATTGTTCTATGTTTGATATTCGATGTTCTATGTTTGAAATGCAATGTTCTGTGTATGATATTCAATGTTCTATGTCGAAAATGAAATGTTCTATGTTTGAAAATTCAATGTTCTATGTTTGGTGTTCATTGTTCTATGTTTGATATTCGATGTTCTATGTTTGAAATTCAATGTTCTATGTGTGATATTCAATGTTCTATGTCGAAAATGAAATGTTCTATGTTGAAAATTCAATGTTCTTTGTTGATATTCAAAGTTCTATGTTTGGTATTCAATGTTTTATGTCGAAAATTCAATGTTCTTTGTTGAAAATGCATTGTTCTATGTTGAAAATTCAACGTTTTATGTTGATAATGCAATGTTATATGCTGAAAATTCAATGTTCGGTATTCAATGTTCTATGTTTGATATTCGATGTTCTATGTTGGTATTCAATGTTCTATGTTTGATATTCTATGTTCTATATTTGATATTTAATGTTCTATTTTTGATATTCAATGTTTGATGTTGAAAATTCAATGTTCTATGTTGAAAATTCAATGTTCTATGTTTGATATTCAATGTTCTATGTTTAATATTAAATGTTCTATGTTTGATATTCAATGTTCTATGTTTGGTATTCAATGTTTAATGTTGAAAATTCAATGTTCTATGTTGAAAATGCATTGTTCTATGTTGAAAATTCAATGTTATTTGTTTGATATTCAATGTTCTATTTTTGAAAGGAAACAAGACTTAAGAGGGATACACACAGAAATAAAAAAATGACTTATAAAAATAAAAAAGCCACTGAAGGTGGATGCATTTCAGACAAAAAAGGAAAAATGCTAACTGGCAATAAGGATATATATAGATAGATGGCAGGAATATATAACATAACTATTTCATGATCAAAGGGACAAGAAACCAATTACAAAATGTACATCAGGCTATACAATCTTAAAAATCTGAGGTGGGAAAAGCTATAAAAACAATGAAAAAGGGAAAAGCAGCAGGACCTGACAGCATACAGATAGAGATGATACAGGCACTAGAAGATTTTGGCATTGAAGTGATTACAGACATATTCAACAACATATACCACACAGGATACATACCAAATGAACTAAAAACATCAATTGATGTGATGAATATGTTTGATATTCAATGTTCTATGTTTGATATTTAATGTTCTATTTTTGATATTCAATGTTTTATGTTGAAAATTCAATGTTCTATGTTGAAAATTCAATGTTCTTTGTTTGGTGTTCAATGTTCTATGTTTGATATTCGATGTTCTATGTTTGGTATTCAATGTTCTATGTTTGATATTCCATGTTCTATGTTGAAAATGAAATGTTGTACGTTGAAAATTCAATGTTCTATGTTAGAAATTCAATGTACTATGTTTAAAATACAATGTTCTATGTTGAAAATTCAATGTACTATTTTCAAAATACAAATTTCTATGTTGAAAATTCAATGTTCTATGTTGAAAATTCAATGTTCTTTGTTTGGTGTTCAATGTTCTATGTTTAATATTCAATGTTCTATTTTTGAAAGGAAACAAGACTTAAGAGGGATACACACAGAAATAAAGAGAATGACTTATAAAAATAAAAAAGCCACTGAAGGTGGATGCATTTCACACAAAAAAGGAAAAATGCTAACAGGCAATAAGGATATATATATAGATAGATGGCAGGAATATATAACATAACTATTTCATGATCAAAGGGACAAGAAACCAATTACAACATGTACATCAGGCTATACAATCTTAAAATCTGAGGTGGGAAAAGCTATAAAAACAATGAAAAAGTGAAAAGCAGCAGGACCTGACAGCATACAGATAGAGATGATACAGGCACTAGAAGATTTTGGCATTGAAGTGATTACAGACATATTCAACAACATATACCACACAGGATACATACCAAATGAACTAAAAACATCAAATTGATGTGATGAATATGTTTGATATTCAATGTTCTATGTTTGATATTTAATGTTCTATTTTTGATATTCAATGTTTTATGTTGAAAATTCAATGTTCTATGTTGAAAATTCAATGTTCAATGTTTGGTATTCAATGTTCTATGTTTGAGATTCAATGTTCTGTTGAAAATGAAATGTTCTATGTTGAAAATTCAATGTTCTATGTTAGAAATTTAATGTACTATGTTTAAAATACAATGTTCTATGTTGAAAATTCAATGTACTATGTTCAAAATACAAATTTCTATGTTGAAAATTCAATGTTCTATGTTTGGTGTTCATTGTTCTATGTTTGATAGTCGATGTTCTATGTTTGAAATTCAATGTTCTATGTATGATATTCAATGTTCTATGTTTGGTATTCAATGTTCTATGTTTGATATTCAATGTACAATGTTTAAAATACAATATTCTATGTTTGAAATTCAATGTTCTATGTAGATATTCAATGTTCTATGTCGAAAATGAAATGTTCTTTGTTAAAAATGCATTGTTCTATGTTGAAAATTCAACGTTTTATGTTGCATATTCAATGTTCTATGTTGATAATTCAATGTTCTATGTTGATAATGCAATGTTATATGCTGAAAATTCAATGTTCTATGTTTGGTATTCAATGTTCTATGTTTGATATTCGATGTTCTATGTTTGGTATTCAATGTTCTATGTTTGGTAGTCAATGTTTTATGTTGAAAATGCATTGTTCTATGTTGAAAATTCAATATTCTATGTTTAATATTCAATGTTCTATGTTTGGTAGTCAATGTTTTATGTTGAAAATGCATTGTTCTATGTTGAAAATTCAATGTTCTATGTTTGATATTCGATGTTCTATGTTTAATATTCAATGTTCTATGTTTGATATTAAATGTTCTATGTCGAAAATGAAATGTTCTATATTGAAAATTCAATGTTCTTTGTTTGATATTCAATGTTCTATGTTTGGTATTCAATGTTTAATGTTGAAAATTCAATGTTCTATGTTGAAAATGCATTGTTCTATGTTGAAAATTCAATGTTCAATGTTTGGTATTCAATGTTCTATGTTTGAGATTCAATGTTCTGTTGAAAATGAAATGTTCTATGTTGAAAATTCAATGTTCTATGTTAGAAATGAAATGTTTTATGTTGAAAAGTCAATGTTCTAAGTTGAAAATGCATTGTCCTATGTTGAAAATTCAATGTTTCATGTTTGATATTCAATGTTCTATGTTTGATAGTCTATGTTCTATGTTTGGTAGTCAATGTTCTATGTTTGATATTCAATGTCCTATGTTGAAAATGAAATGTTCTATGTTGAAAATTCAATGTTCTATGTTGAAAAGTCAATGTCCTATGTTTAAGATACAATGTTCTATGTTGAAAATTCAATGTTCTATTTTTGATATTCAATGTTCTATGTTGAAAATTCAATGTTCGATGTTGAAAATTCAATGTTCTATGTTGTATATTCAATGTTATATGTTTAATATTCAATGTTCTATGTTTAATATTCAATGTTCTATTTTTGAAAGGAAACAAGACTTAAGAGGGATACACACAGAAATAAAGAGAATGACTTATAAAATAAAAAAGCCACTGAAGGTGGATGCATTTCAGACAAAAAAGGAAAAATGCTAACAGGCAATAAGGATATATATAGATAGATGGCAGGAATATATAACATAACTATTTCATGATCAAAGGGACAAGAAACCAATTACAAAATGTACATCAGGCTATACAATCTTAAAATCTGAGGTGGGAAAAGCTATAAAAACAATGAAAAAGGGAAAAGCAGCAGGACCTGACAGCATACAGATAGAGATGATACAGGCACTAGAAGATTTTGGCATTGAAGTGATTACAGACATATTCAACAACATATACCACACAGGATACATACCAATGAACTAAAAACATCAAATTGATGTGATGAATATGTTTGATATTCAATGTTCTATGTTTGATATTTAATGTTCTATTTTTGATATTCAATGTTTTATGTTGAAAATTCAATGTTCTATGTTGAAAATTCAATGTTCTTTGTTCGGTGTTCAATGTTCTATGTTTGATATTCGATGTTCTATGTTTGGTATTCAATGTTCTATGTTTGATATTCCATGTTCTATGTTGAAAATGAAATGTTGTACGTTGAAAATTCAATGTTCTATGTTAGAAATTCAATGTACTATGTTTAAAATACAATGTTCTATGTTGAAAATTCAATGTACTATTTTCAAAATACAAATTTCTATGTTGAAAATTCAATGTTCTATGTTTGATATTCAATGTTCTATGTTTAATATTCAATGTTCTATGTTTAATATTCAATGTTCTATTTTTGAAAGGAAACAAGTCTTAAGAGGGATACACACAGAAATAAAGAGAATGACTTATAAAAATAAAAAAGCCACTGAAGGTGGATGCATTTCAGACAAAAAAAGGAAAATGCTAACAGGCAATAAGGATATATATAGATAGATGGCAGGAATATATAACATAACTATTTCATGATCAAAGGGACAAGAAACCAATTACAAAATGTACATCAGGCTATACAATCTTAAAAAATCTGAGGTGGGAAAAGCTATAAAACAATGAAAAAGGGAAAAGCAGCAGGACCTGACAGCATACAGATAGAGATGATACAGGCACTAGAAGATTTTGGCATTGAAGTGATTACAGACATATTCAACAACATATACCACACAGGATACATACCAAATGAACTAAAAACATCAAATTGATGTGATGAATATGTTTGATATTCAATGTTCTATGTTTGATATTTAATGTTCTATTTTTGATATTCAATGTTTTATGTTGAAAATTCAATGTTCTATGTTGAAAATTCAATGTTCAATGTTTGGTATTCAATGTTCTATGTTTGAGATTCAATGTTCTATGTTGAAAATGAAATGTTCTATGTTGAAAATTCAATGTTCTATGTTTGATATCAAATGTTCTATGTCGAAAATTCAATGTTCTCTGTTTGATATTCAATGTTCTATGTTGAAAATGAAATGTTCTATGTTGAAAATTCAATGTTCTATGTTTGGTGTTCATTGTTCTATGTTTGATATTCGATGTTCTATGTTTGAAATGCAATGTTCTGTGTATGATATTCAATGTTCTATGTCGAAAATGAAATGTTCTATGTTTGAAAATTCAATGTTCTATGTTTGGTGTTCATTGTTCTATGTTTGATATTCGATGTTCTATGTTTGAAATTCAATGTTCTATGTGTGATATTCAATGTTCTATGTCGAAAATGAAATGTTCTATGTTGAAAATTCAATGTTCTTTGTTTGATATTCAAAGTTCTATGTTTGGTATTCAATGTTTTATGTCGAAAATTCAATGTTCTTTGTTGAAAATGCATTGTTCTATGTTGAAAATTCAACGTTTTATGTTGATAATGCAATGTTATATGCTGAAAATTCAATGTTCGGTATTCAATGTTCTATGTTTGATATTCGATGTTCTATGTTGGTATTCAATGTTCTATGTTTGATATTCTATGTTCTATATTTGATATTTAATGTTCTATTTTTGATATTCAATGTTTGATGTTGAAAATTCAATGTTCTATGTTGAAAATTCAATGTTCTATGTTTGATATTCAATGTTCTATGTTTAATATTAAATGTTCTATGTTTGATATTCAATGTTCTATGTTTGGTATTCAATGTTTAATGTTGAAAATTCAATGTTCTATGTTGAAAATGCATTGTTCTATGTTGAAAATTCAATGTTATTTGTTTGATATTCAATGTTCTATTTTTGAAGGAAACAAGACTTAAGAGGGATACACACAGAAATAAAAAAAATGACTTATAAAAATAAAAAAGCCACTGAAGGTGGATGCATTTCAGACAAAAAAGGAAAAATGCTAACTGGCAATAAGGATATATATAGATAGATGGCAGGAATATATAACATAACTATTTCATGATCAAAGGGACAAGAAACCAATTACAAAATGTACATCAGGCTATACAATCTTAAAAAATCTGAGGTGGGAAAAGCTATAAAAACAATGAAAAAGGGAAAAGCAGCAGGACCTGACAGCATACAGATAGAGATGATACAGGCACTAGAAGATTTTGGCATTGAAGTGATTACAGACATATTCAACAACATATACCACACAGGATACATACCAAATGAACTAAAAACATCAAATTGATGTGATGAATATGTTTGATATTCAATGTTCTATGTTTGATATTTAATGTTCTATTTTTGATATTCAATGTTTTATGTTGAAAATTCAATGTTCTATGTTGAAAATTCAATGTTTCTTTGTTTGGTGTTCAATGTTCTATGTTTGATATTCGATGTTCTATGTTTGGTATTCAATGTTCTATGTTTGATATTCCATGTTCTATGTTGAAAATGAAATGTTGTACGTTGAAAATTCAATGTTCTATGTTAGAAATTCAATGTACTATGTTTAAAATACAATGTTCTATGTTGAAAATTCAATGTACTATTTTCAAAATACAAATTTCTATGTTGAAAATTCAATGTTCTATGTTGAAAATTCAATGTTCTTTGTTTGGTGTTCAATGTTCTATGTTTAATATTCAATGTTCTATTTTTGAAAGGAAACAAGACTTAAGAGGGATACACACAGAAATAAAGAGAATGACTTATAAAAATAAAAAAGCCACTGAAGGTGGATGCATTTCACACAAAAAAGGAAAAATGCTAACAGGCAATAAGGATATATATATAGATAGATGGCAGGAATATATAACATAACTATTTCATGATCAAAGGGACAAGAAACCAATTACAACATGTACATCAGGCTATACAATCTTAAAATCTGAGGTGGGAAAAGCTATAAAAACAATGAAAAAGTGAAAAGCAGCAGGACCTGACAGCATACAGATAGAGATGATACAGGCACTAGAAGATTTTGGCATTGAAGTGATTACAGACATATTCAACAACATATACCACACAGGATACATACCAAATGAACTAAAAACATCAAATTGATGTGATGAATATGTTTGATATTCAATGTTCTATGTTTGATATTTAATGTTCTATTTTTGATATTCAATGTTTTATGTTGAAAATTCAATGTTCTATGTTGAAAATTCAATGTTCAATGTTTGGTATTCAATGTTCTATGTTTGAGATTCAATGTTCTGTTGAAAATGAAATGTTCTATGTTGAAAATTCAATGTTCTATGTTAGAAATTTAATGTACTATGTTTAAAATACAATGTTCTATGTTGAAAATTCAATGTACTATGTTCAAAATACAAATTTCTATGTTGAAAATTCAATGTTCTATGTTTGGTGTTCATTGTTCTATGTTTGATAGTCGATGTTCTATGTTTGAAATTCAATGTTCTATGTATGATATTCAATGTTCTATGTTTGGTATTCAATGTTCTATGTTTGATATTCAATGTACAATGTTTAAAATACAATATTCTATGTTTGAAATTCAATGTTCTATGTAGATATTCAATGTTCTATGTCGAAAATGAAATGTTCTTTGTTAAAATGCATTGTTCTATGTTGAAAATTCAACGTTTTATGTTGCATATTCAATGTTCTATGTTGATAATTCAATGTTCTATGTTGATAATGCAATGTTATATGCTGAAAATTCAATGTTCTATGTTTGGTATTCAATGTTCTATGTTTGATATTCGATGTTCTATGTTTGGTATTCAATGTTCTATGTTTGGTAGTCAATGTTTTATGTTGAAAATGCATTGTTCTATGTTGAAAATTCAATATTCTATGTTTAATATTCAATGTTCTATGTTTGGTAGTCAATGTTTTATGTTGAAAATGCATTGTTCTATGTTGAAAATTCAATGTTCTATGTTTGATATTCGATGTTCTATGTTTAATATTCAATGTTCTATGTTTGATATTAAATGTTCTATGTCGAAAATGAAATGTTCTATATTGAAAATTCAATGTTCTTTGTTTGATATTCAATGTTCTATGTTTGGTATTCAATGTTTAATGTTGAAAATTCAATGTTCTATGTTGAAAATGCATTGTTCTATGTTGAAAATTCAATGTTCAATGTTTGGTATTCAATGTTCTATGTTTGAGATTCAATGTTCTGTTGAAAATGAATGTTCTATGTTGAAAATTCAATGTTCTATGTTTGAAATGAAATGTTTTATGTTGAAAAGTCAATGTCCTATGTTTAAAATACATTGTTCTATGTTGAAAATTCAATGTTCTATTTTTGATATTCAATGTTCTATGTTGAAAATTCAATGTTCTATGTTGAAAATTCAATGTTCTATGTTTGATATTCGATGTTCTATGTTTGGTATTCAATGTTCTATGTTTGATATTCCATGTTCTATGTTGAAAATGAAATGTTCTATGTTGAAAATTCAATGTTCTATGTTAGAAATCCAATGTACTATGTTTAAAATACAATGTTCTATGTTGAAAATTCAATGTACTATGTTCAAAATACAACTTTCTATGTTGAAAATTCAATGTTCTATGTTTGATATTCAATGTTCTATGTTTAATATTCAATGTTCTATGTTTGGTATTCAATGTTCTATGATTGGTATTCAATGTTTAATTTTGAAAATTAAATGTTCTAAGTTGAAAATGCATTGTCCTATGTTGAAAATTCAATGTTCTATGTTTGATATTCAATGTTCTATGTTTGATATTCTATGTTCTATGTTTGGTAGTCAATGTTCTATGTTTGATATTCAATGTCCTATGTTGAAAATGAAATGTTCTATGTTGAAAATTCAATGTTCTATGTTGAAAAGTCAATGTCCTATGTTTAAGATACAATGTTCTATGTTGAAAATTCAATGTTCTATTTTTGATATTCAATGTTCTATGTTGAAAATTCAATGTTCGATGTTGAAAATTCAATGTTCTATGTTGTATATTCAATGTTATATGTTTAATATTCAATGTTCTATGTTTAATATTCAATGTTCTATTTTTGAAAGGAAACAAGACTTAAGAGGGATACACACAGAAATAAAGAGAATGACTTATAAAAATAAAAAAGCCACTGAAGGTGGATGCATTTCACACAAAAAAGGAAAAATGCTAACAGGCAATAAGGATATATATAGATAGATGGCAGGAATATATAACATAACTATTTCATGATCAAAGGGACAAGAAACCAATTACAAAATGTACATCAGGCTATACAATCTTAAAATCTGAGGTGGGAAAAGCTATAAAAACAATGAAAAAGGGAAAAGCAGCAGGACCTGACAGCATACAGATAGAGATGATACAGACACTAGAAGATTTTGGCATTGAAGTGATTACAGACATATTCAACAAAATATACCACACAGGATACATACCAAATGAACTAAAAACATCAAATTGATGTAATGAATATGTTTGATATTCAATGTTCTATTTTTGATATTCAATATTCTATGTCTGATATTCAATGTTCTATGTTTGATATTTAATGTTCTATTTTTGATATTCAATGTTTTATGTTGAAAATTCAATGTTCTATGTTGAAAATTCAATGTTCTTTGTTTGGTGTTCAATGTTCTATGTTTGATATTCGATGTTCTATGTTTGGTATTCAATGTTCTATGTTTGATATTCCATGTTCTATGTTGAAAATGAAATGTTGTACGTTGAAAATTCAATGTTCTATGTTAGAAATTCAATGTACTATATTTAAAATACAATGTTCTATGTTGAAAATTCAATGTACTATTTTCAAAATACAAATTTCTATGTTGAAAATTCAATGTTCTATGTTGAAAATTCAATGTTCTTTGTTTGGTGTTCAATGTTCTATGTTTAATATTCAATGTTCTATTTTTGAAAGGAAACAAGACTTAAGAGGGATACACACAGAAATAAAGAGAATGACTTATAAAAATAAAAAAGCCACTGAAGGTGGATGCATTTCACACAAAAAAGGAAAAATGCTAACAGGCAATAAGGATATATATATAGATAGATGGCAGGAATATATAACATAACTATTTCATGATCAAAGGGACAAGAAACCAATTACAAAATGTACATCAGGCTATACAATCTTAAAATCTGAGGTGGGAAAAGCTATAAAAACAATGAAAAGGGAAAAGCAGCAGGACCTGACAGCATACAGATAGAGATGATACAGACACTAGAAGATTTTGGCATTGAAGTGATTACAGACATATTCAACAAAATATACCACACAGGATACATACCAAATGAACTAAAAACATCAAATTGATGTAATGAATATGTTTGATATTCAATGTTCTATTTTTGATATTCAATATTCTATGTCTGATATTCAATGTTCTATGTTTGATATTTAATGTTCTATTTTTGATATTCAATGTTTTATGTTGAAAATTCAATGTTCTATGTTGAAAATTCAATGTTCTTTGTTTGGTGTTCAATGTTCTATGTTTGATATTCGATGTTCTATGTTTGGTATTCAATGTTCTATGTTTGATATTCCATGTTCTATGTTGAAAATGAAATGTTGTACGTTGAAAATTCAATGTTCTATGTTAGAAATTCAATGTACTATGTTTAAAATACAATGTTCTATGTTGAAAATTCAATGTACTATTTTCAAAATACAAATTTCTATGTTGAAAATTCAATGTTCTATGTTGAAAATTCAATGTTCTTTGTTTGGTGTTCAATGTTCTATGTTTAATATTCAATGTTCTATTTTTGAAAGGAAACAAGACTTAAGAGGGATACACACAGAAATAAAGAGAATGACTTATAAAAATAAAAAAGCCACTGAAGGTGGATGCATTTCACACAAAAAAGGAAAAATGCTAACAGGCAATAAGGATATATATATAGATAGATGGCAGGAATATATACATAACTATTTCATGATCAAAGGGACAAGAAACCAATTACAAAATGTACATCAGGCTATACAATCTTAAAATCTGAGGTGGGAAAAGCTATAAAAACAATGAAAAAGTGAAAAGCAGCAGGACCTGACAGCATACAGATAGAGATGATACAGGCACTAGAAGATTTTGGCATTGAAGTGATTACAGACATATTCAACAACATATACCACACAGGATACATACCAAATGAACTAAAAACATCAAATTGATGTGATGAATATGTTTGATATTCAATGTTCTATGTTTGATATTTAATGTTCTATTTTTGATATTCAATGTTTTATGTTGAAAATTCAATGTTCTATGTTGAAAATTCAATGTTCAATGTTTGGTATTCAATGTTCTATGTTTGAGATTCAATGTTCTGTTGAAAATGAAATGTTCTATGTTGAAAATTCAATGTTCTATGTTAGAAATTTAATGTACTATGTTTAAAATACAATGTTCTATGTTGAAAATTCAATGTACTATGTTCAAAATACAAATTTCTATGTTGAAAATTCAATGTTCTATGTTTGGTGTTCATTGTTCTATGTTTGATATTCGATGTTCTATGTTTGAAATTCAATGTTCTATGTATGATATTCAATGTTCTATGTTTGGTATTCAATGTTCTATGTTTGATATTCAATGTACAATGTTCAAAATAGAATATTCTATGTTGAAAATTCAATGTTCTATGTTTAATATTAAATGATCCATTATGAAAATTTAATGTTCTATAATTGATATTTAATGTCCTATGTTTGATATTCTATGTTCTATGTTTGAAATTCAATGTTCTATGTAGATATTCAATGTTCTATGTCGAAAATGAAATGTTCTTTGTTGAAAATGCATTGTTCTATGTTGAAAATTCAACGTTTTATGTTGCATATTCAATGTTCTATGTTGATAATTCAATGTTCTTCGTTGATAATGCAATGTTATATGCTGAAAATTCAATGTTCTATGTTTGGTATTCAATGTTCTATGTTTGATATTCGATGTTCTATGTTTGGTATTCAATGTTCTATGTTTGGTAGTCAATGTTTTATGTTGAAAATGCATTGTTCTATGTTGAAAATTCAATATTCTATGTTTAATATTCAATGTTCTATGTTTGGTAGTCAATGTTTTATGTTGAAAATGCATTGTTCTATGTTGAAAATTCAATGTTCTATGTTTGATATTCGATGTTCTATGTTTAATATTCAATGTTCTATGTTTGATATTAAATGTTCTATGTCGAAAATGAAATGTTCTATATTGAAAATTCAATGTTCTTTGTTTGATATTCAATGTTCTATGTTTGGTATTCAATGTTTAATGTTGAAAATTCAATGTTCTATGTTGAAAATGCATTGTTCTATGTTGAAAATTCAATGTTCAATGTTTGGTATTCAATGTTCTATGTTTGAGATTCAATGTTCTGTTGAAAATGAAATGTTCTATGTTGAAAATTCAATGTTCTATGTTTGAAATGAAATGTTTTATGTTGAAAAGTCAATGTCCTATGTTTAAAATACATTGTTCTATGTTGAAAATTCAATGTTCTATTTTTTATATTCAATGTTCTATGTTGAAAATTCAATGTTCGATGTTGAAAATTCAATGTTCTTGGTGGTATATTCAATGTTCTATGTTTAATATTCAATGTTCTATGTTTAATATTCAATGTTCTATTTTTGAAAGGAACAAGACTTAAGAGGGATACACACAGAAATAAAGAGAATGACTTATAAAAATAAAAAAGCCACTGAAGGTGGATGCATTTCAGACAAAAAAGGAAAAATGCTAACAGGCAATAATGATATATATAGATAGATGGCAGGAATATATAACATAACTATTTCATGTTCAAAGGGACAAGAAACCAATTACAAAATGTACATCAGGCTATACAATCTTAAAATCTGAGGTGGGAAAAGCTATAAAAACAATGAAAAAGGGAAAAGCAGCAGGACCTGACAGCATACAGATAGAGATGATACAGACACTAGAAGATTTTGGCATTGAAGTGATTACAGACATATTCAACAACATATACCACACAGGATACATACCAAATGAACTAAAAACATCAAATTGATGTGATGAATATGTTTGATATTCAATGTTCTATGTTTGATATTTAATGTTCTATTTTTGATATTCAATGTTTTATGTTGAAAATTCAATGTTCTATGTTGAAAATTCAATGTTCTTTGTTTGGTGTTCAATGTTCTATGTTTGATATTCGATGTTCTATGTTTGGTATTCAATGTTCTATGTTTGATATTCCATGTTCTATGTTGAAAATGAAATGTTCTATGTTGAAAATTCAATGTTCTATGTTAGAAATCCAATGTACTATGTTTAAAATACAATGTTCTATGTTGAAAATTCAATGTACTATGTTCAAAATACAATTTTCTATGTTGAAAATTCAATGTTCTATGTTTGATATTCAATGTTATATGTTTAATATTCAATGTTCTATGTTTGGTATTCAATGTTCTATGATTGGTATTCAATGTTTAATTTTGAAAATTAAATGTTCTAAGTTGAAAATGCATTGTCCTATGTTGAAAATTCAATGTTCTATGTTTGATATTCAATGTTCTATGTTTGATATTCTATGTTCTATGTTTGGTAGTCAATGTTCTATGTTTGATATTCAATGTCCTATGTTGAAAATGAAATGTTCTATGTTGAAAATTCAATGTTCTATGTTGAAAAGTCAATGTCCTATGTTTAAGATACAATGTTCTATGTTGAAAATTCAATGTTCTATTTTTGATATTCAATGTTCTATGTTGAAAATTCAATGTTCGATGTTGAAAATTCAATGTTCTATGTTGTATATTCAATGTTATATGTTTAATATTCAATGTTCTATGTTTAATATTCAATGTTCTATTTTTGAAAGGAAACAAGACTTAAGAGGGATACACACAGAAATAAAGAGAATGACTTATAAAAATAAAAAAGCCACTGAAGGTGGATGCATTTCAGACAAAAAAGGAAAAATGCTAACAGGCAATAAGGATATATATAGATAGATGGCAGGAATATATAACATAACTATTTCATGATCAAAGGGACAAGAAACCAATTACAAAATGTACATCAGGCTATACAATCTTAAAATCTGAGGTGGGAAAAGCTATAAAAACAATGAAAAAGGGAAAAGCAGCAGGACCTGACAGCATACAGATAGAGATGATACAGGCACTAGAAGATTTTGGCATTGAAGTGATTACAGACATATTCAACAACATATACCACACAGGATACATACCAAATGAACTAAAAACATCAAATTGATGTGATGAATATGTTTGATATTCAATGTTCTATGTTTGATATTTAATGTTCTATTTTTGATATTCAATGTTTTATGTTGAAAATTCAATGTTCTATGTTGAAAATTCAATGTTCAATGTTTGGTATTCAATGTTCTATGTTTGAGATTCAATGTTCTGTTGAAAATGAAATGTTCTATGTTGAAAATTCAATGTTCTATGTTAGAAATTTAATGTACTATGTTTAAAATACAATGTTCTATGTTGAAAATTCAATGTACTATGTTCAAAATACAAATTTCTATGTTGAAAATTCAATGTTCTATGTTTGGTGTTCATTGTTCTATGTTTGATATTCGATGTTCTATGTTTGAAATTCAATGTTCTATGTATGATATTCAATGTTCTATGTTTGGTATTCAATGTTCTATGTTTGATATTCAATGTACAATGTTCAAAATAGAATATTCTATGTTGAAAATTCAATGTTCTATGTTTAATATTAAATGATCCATTATGAAAATTTAATGTTCTATAATTGATATTTAATGTCCTATGTTTGATATTCTATGTTCTATGTTTGAAATTCAATGTTCTATGTAGATATTCAATGTTCTATGTCGAAAATGAAATGTTCTTTGTTGAAAATGCATTGTTCTATGTTGAAAATTCAACGTTTTTATGTTGCATATTCAATGTTCTATGTTGATAATTCAATGTTCTATGTTGATAATGCAATGTTATATGCTGAAAATTCAATGTTCTATGTTTGGTATTCAATGTTCTATGTTTGATATTCGATGTTCTATGTTTGGTATTCAATGTTCTATGTTTGGTAGTCAATGTTTTATGTTGAAAATGCATTGTTCTATGTTGAAAATTCAATATTCTATGTTTAATATTCAATGTTCTATGTTTGGTAGTCAATGTTTTATGTTGAAAATGCATTGTTCTATGTTGAAAATTCAATGTTCTATGTTTGATATTCGATGTTCTATGTTTAATATTCAATGTTCTATGTTTGATATTAAATGTTCTATGTCGAAAATGAAATGTTCTATATTGAAAATTCAATGTTCTTTGTTTGATATTCAATGTTCTATGTTTGGTATTCAATGTTTAATGTTGAAAATTCAATGTTCTATGTTGAAAATGCATTGTTCTATGTTGAAAATTCAATGTTCAATGTTTGGTATTCAATGTTCTATGTTTGAGATTCAATGTTCTGTTGAAAATGAAATGTTCTATGTTGAAAATTCAATGTTCTATGTTTGAAATGAATGTTTTATGTTGAAAAGTCAATGTCCTATGTTTAAAATACATTGTTCTATGTTGAAAATTCAATGTTCTATTTTTTATATTCAATGTTCTATGTTGAAAATTCAATGTTCGATGTTGAAAATTCAATGTTCTTGGTGGTATATTCAATGTTCTATGTTTAATATTCAATGTTCTATGTTTAATATTCAATGTTCTATTTTTGAAAGGAAACAAGACTTAAGAGGGATACACACAGAAATAAAGAGAATGACTTATAAAAATAAAAAAGCCACTGAAGGTGGATGCATTTCAGACAAAAAAGGAAAAATGCTAACAGGCAATAATGATATATATAGATAGATGGCAGGAATATATAACATAACTATTTCATGTTCAAAGGGACAAGAAACCAATTACAAAATGTACATCAGGCTATACAATCTTAAAATCTGAGGTGGGAAAAGCTATAAAAACAATGAAAAGGGAAAAGCAGCAGGACCTGACAGCATACAGATAGAGATGATACAGACACTAGAAGATTTTGGCATTGAAGTGATTACAGACATATTCAACAACATATACCACACAGGATACATACCAAATGAACTAAAAACATCAAATTGATGTGATGAATATGTTTGATATTCAATGTTCTATGTTTGATATTTAATGTTCTATTTTTGATATTCAATGTTTTATGTTGAAAATTCAATGTTCTATGTTGAAAATTCAATGTTCTTTGTTTGGTGTTCAATGTTCTATGTTTGATATTCGATGTTCTATGTTTGGTATTCAATGTTCTATGTTTGATATTCCATGTTCTATGTTGAAAATGAAATGTTCTATGTTGAAAATTCAATGTTCTATGTTAGAAATCCAATGTACTATGTTTAAAATACAATGTTCTATGTTGAAAATTCAATGTACTATGTTCAAAATACAATTTTCTATGTTGAAAATTCAATGTTCTATGTTTGATATTCAATGTTCTATGTTTAATATTCAATGTTCTATGTTTGGTATTCAATGTTCTATGATTGGTATTCAATGTTTAATTTTGAAAATTAAATGTTCTAAGTTGAAAATGCATTGTCCTATGTTGAAAATTCAATGTTCTATGTTTGATATTCAATGTTCTATGTTTGATATTCTATGTTCTATGTTTGGTAGTCAATGTTCTATGTTTGATATTCAATGTCCTATGTTGAAAATGAAATGTTCTATGTTGAAAATTCAATGTTCTATGTTGAAAAGTCAATGTCCTATGTTTAAGATACAATGTTCTATGTTGAAAATTCAATGTTCTATTTTTGATATTCAATGTTCTATGTTGAAAATTCAATGTTCGATGTTGAAAATTCAATGTTCTATGTTGTATATTCAATGTTATATGTTTAATATTCAATGTTCTATGTTTAATATTCAATGTTCTATTTTTGAAAGGAAACAAGACTTAAGAGGGATACACACAGAAATAAAGAGAATGACTTATAAAAATAAAAAAGCCACTGAAGGTGGATGCATTTCAGACAAAAAAGGAAAAATGCTAACAGGCAATAAGGATATATAGATAGATGGCAGGAATATATAACATAACTATTTCATGATCAAAGGGACAAGAAACCAATTACAAAATGTACATCAGGCTATACAATCTTAAAATCTGAGGTGGGAAAAGCTATAAAAACAATGAAAAAGGGAAAAGCAGCAGGACCTGACAGCATACAGATAGAGATGATACAGGCACTAGAAGATTTTGGCATTGAAGTGATTACAGACATATTCAACAACATATACCACACAGGATACATACCAAATGAACTAAAACATCAAATTGATGTGATGAATATGTTTGATATTCAATGTTCTATGTTTGATATTTAATGTTCTATTTTTGATATTCAATGTTTTATGTTGAAAATTCAATGTTCTATGTTGAAAATTCAATGTTCTTTGTTTGGTGTTCAATGTTCTATGTTTGATATTCGATGTTCTATGTTTGGTATTCAATGTTCTATGTTTGATATTCCATGTTCTATGTTGAAAATGAAATGTTGTACGTTGAAAATTCAATGTTCTATGTTAGAAATTCAATGTACTATGTTTAAAATACAATGTTCTATGTTGAAAATTCAATGTACTATTTTCAAAATACAAATTTCTATGTTGAAAATTCAATGTTCTATGTTTGATATTCAATGTTCTATGTTTAATATTCAATGTTCTATGTTTAATATTCAATGTTCTATTTTTGAAAGGAAACAAGTCTTAAGAGGGATACACACAGAAATAAAGAGAATGACTTATAAAAATAAAAAAGCCACTGAAGGTGGATGCATTTCAGACAAAAAAGGAAAAATGCTAACAGGCAATAAGGATATATATAGATAGATGGCAGGAATATATAACATAACTATTTCATGATCAAAGGGACAAGAAACCAATTACAAAATGTACATCAGGCTATACAATCTTAAAAAATCTGAGGTGGGAAAAGCCTTAAAAACAATGAAAAAGGGAAAAGCAGCAGGACCTGACAGCATACAGATAGAGATGATACAGGCACTAGAAGATTTTGGCATTGAAGTGATTACAGACATATTCAACAACATATACCACACAGGATACATACCAAATGAACTAAAAACATCAAATTGATGTGATGAATATGTTTGATATTCAATGTTCTATGTTTGATATTTAATGTTCTATTTTTGATATTCAATGTTTTATGTTGAAAATTCAATGTTCTATGTTGAAAATTCAATGTTCAATGTTTGGTATTCAATGTTCTATGTTTGAGATTCAATGTTCTATGTTGAAAATGAAATGTTCTATGTTTAATATTCAATGTTCTATGTTTGATATTCAATGTTCTATGTTGGTATTCAATGTTTAATTTTGAAATTCAATGTTCTATGTTGAAAATGCAATGTTCTATGTTGAAAATTCAATGTTCTATGTTTGATATTCAATGTTCTATGTTTGATATTCTATGTTCTATGTTTGGTAGTCAATGTTCTATGTTTGATATTCAATGTCCTATGTTGAAAATGAAATGTTCTATGTTGAAAATTCAATGTTCTATGTTGAAAAGTCAATGTCCTATGTTTAAGATACAATGTTCTATGTTGAAAATTCAATGTTCTATTTTTGATATTCAATGTTCTATGTTGAAAATTCAATGTTCGATGTTGAAAATTCAATGTTCTATGTTGTATATTCAATGTTATATGTTTAATATTCAATGTTCTATGTTTAATATTCAATGTTCTATTTTTGAAAGGAAACAAGACTTAAGAGGGATACACACAGAAATAAAGAGAATGACTTATAAAAATAAAAAAGCCACTGAAGGTGGATGCATTTCAGACAAAAAAGGAAAAATGCTAACAGGCAATAAGGATATATATAGATAGATGGCAGGAATATATAACATAACTATTTCATGATCAAAGGGACAAGAAACCAATTACAAAATGTACATCAGGCTATACAATCTTAAAATCTGAGGTGGGAAAAGCTATAAAAACAATGAAAAAGGGAAAAGCAGCAGGACCTGACAGCATACAGATAGAGATGATACAGGCACTAGAAGATTTTGGCATTGAAGTGATTACAGACATATTCAACAACATATACCACACAGGATACATACCAAATGAACTAAAAACATCAAATTGATGTGATGAATATGTTTGATATTCAATGTTCTATGTTTGATATTTAATGTTCTATTTTTGATATTCAATGTTTTATGTTGAAAATTCAATGTTCTATGTTGAAAATTCAATGTTCTTTGTTTGGTGTTCAATGTTCTATGTTTGATATTCGATGTTCTATGTTTGGTATTCAATGTTCTATGTTTGATATTCCATGTTCTATGTTGAAAATGAAATGTTGTACGTTGAAAATTCAATGTTCTATGTTAGAAATTCAATGTACTATGTTTAAAATACAATGTTCTATGTTGAAAATTCAATGTACTATTTTCAAAATACAAATTTCTATGTTGAAAATTCAATGTTCTATGTTTGATATTCAATGTTCTATGTTTAATATTCAATGTTCTATGTTTAATATTCAATGTTCTATTTTTGAAAGGAAACAAGTCTTAAGAGGGATACACACAGAAATAAAGAGAATGACTTATAAAAATAAAAAAGCCACTGAAGGTGGATGCATTTCAGACAAAAAAGGAAAAATGCTAACAGGCAATAAGGATATATATAGATAGATGGCAGGAATATATAACATAACTATTTCATGATCAAAGGGACAAGAAACCAATTACAAAATGTACATCAGGCTATACAATCTTAAAAAATCTGAGGTGGGAAAAGCTATAAAAACAATGAAAAAGGGAAAAGCAGCAGGACCTGACAGCATACAGATAGAGATGATACAGGCACTAGAAGATTTTGGCATTGAAGTGATTACAGACATATTCAACAACATATACCACACAGGATACATACCAAATGAACTAAAAACATCAAATTGATGTGATGAATATGTTTGATATTCAATGTTCTATGTTTGATATTTAATGTTCTATTTTTGATATTCAATGTTTTATGTTGAAAATTCAATGTTCTATGTTGAAAATTCAATGTTCAATGTTTGGTATTCAATGTTCTATGTTTGAGATTCAATGTTCTATGTTGAAAATGAAATGTTCTATGTTGAAAATTCAATGTTCTATGTTTGATATCAAATGTTCTATGTCGAAAATTCAATGTTCTCTGTTTGATATTCAATGTTCTATGTTGAAAATGAAATGTTCTATGTTGAAATTCAATGTTCTATGTTTGGTGTTCATTGTTCTATGCTTGATATTCGATGTTCTATGTTTGAAATTCAATGTTCTATGTGTGATATTCAATGTTCTATGTCGAAAATGAAATGTTCTATGTTGAAAATTCAATGTTCTTTGTTTGATATTCAAAGTTCTATGTTTGGTATTCAATGTTTTATGTCGAAAATTCAATGTTCTTTGTTGAAAATGCATTGTTCTATGTTGAAAATTCAACGTTTTTATGTTGATAATGCAATGTTATATGCTGAAAATTCAATGTTCGGTATTCAATGTTCTATGTTTGATATTCGATGTTCTATGTTGGTATTCAATGTTCTATGTTTGATATTCTATGTTCTATTTTTGATATTTAATGTTCTATTTTGAAAATGCATTGTTCTATGTTGAAAATTCAATGTTCAATGTTTGGTATTCAATGTTCTATGTTTGAGATTCAATGTTCTGTTGAAAATGAAATGTTCTATGTTGAAAATTCAATGTTCTATGTTAGAAATGAAATGTTTTATGTTGAAAAGTCAATGTTCTAAGTTGAAAATGCATTGTTCTATGTTGAAAATTCAATGTTATTTGTTTGATATTCAATGTTCTATTTTTGAAAGGAAACAAGACTTAAGAGGGATACACACAGAAATAAAAAAAATGACTTATAAAAATAAAAAAAGCCACTGAAGGTGGATGCATTTCAGACAAAAAAGGAAAAATGCTAACTGGCAATAAGGATATATATAGATAGATGGCAGGAATATATAACATAACTATTTCATGATCAAAGGGACAAGAAACCAATTACAAAATGTACATCAGGCTATACAATCTTAAAAAATCTGAGGTGGGAAAAGCTATAAAAACAATGAAAAAGGGAAAAGCAGCAGGACCTGACAGCATACAGATAGAGATGATACAGGCACTAGAAGATTTTGGCATTGAAGTGATTACAGACATATTCAACAACATATACCACACAGGATACATACCAAATGAACTAAAAACATCAAATTGATGTGATGAATATGTTTGATATTCAATGTTCTATGTTTGATATTTAATGTTCTATTTTTGATATTCAATGTTTTATGTTGAAAATTCAATGTTCTATGTTGAAAATTCAATGTTCTTTGTTTGGTGTTCAATGTTCTATGTTTGATATTCGATGTTGTATGTTTGATATTCAATGTTCTATGTTTGATATTCCATGTTCTATGTTGAAAATTAAATGTTGTACGTTGAAAATTCAATGTTCTATGTTAGAAATTCAATGTACTATGTTTAAAATACAATGTTCTATGTTGAAAATTCAATGTACTATTTTCAAAATACAAATTTCTATGTTGAAAATTCAATGTTCTATGTTGAAAATTCAATGTTCTTTGTTTGTGTTCAATGTTCTATGTTTAATATTCAATGTTCTATTTTTGAAAGGAAACAAGACTTAAGAGGGATACACACAGAAATAAAGAGAATGACTTATAAAAATAAAAAGCCACTGAAGGTGGATGCATTTCACACAAAAAAGGAAAATGCTAACAGGCAATAAGGATATATATATAGATAGATGGCAGGAATATATAACATAACTATTTCATGATCAAAGGGACAAGAAACCAATTACAAAATGTACATCAGGCTATACAATCTTAAAATCTGAGGTGGGAAAAGCTATAAAAACAATGAAAAAGTGAAAAGCAGCAGGACCTGACAGCATACAGATAGAGATGATACAGGCACTAGAAGATTTTGGCATTGAAGTGATTACAGACATATTCAACAACATATACCACACAGGATACATACCAAATGAACTAAAACATCAAATTGATGTGATGAATATGTTTTGATATTCAATGTTCTATGTTTGATATTTAATGTTCTATTTTTGATATTCAATGTTTTATGTTGAAAATTCAATGTTCTATATTGAAAATTCAATGTTCAATGTTTGGTATTCAATGTTCTATGTTTGAGATTCAATGTTCTGTTGAAAATGAAATGTTCTATGTTGAAAATTCAATGTTCTATGTTAGAAATTTAATGTACTATGTTTAAAATACAATGTTCTATGTTGAAAATTCAATGTACTATGTTCAAAATACAAATTTCTATGTTGAAAATTCAATGTTCTATGTTTGGTGTTCATTGTTCTATGTTTGATATTCGATGTTCTATGTTTGAAATTCAATGTTCTATGTATGATATTCAATGTTCTATGTTTGGTATTCAATGTTCTATGTTTGATATTCAATGTACAATGTTTAAAATACAATATTCTATGTTGAAAATTCAATGTTCTATGTTTAATATTAAATGATCCATTATGAAAATTTAATGTTCTATAATTGATATTTAATGTCCTATGTTTGATATTCTATGTTCTATGTTTGAAATTCATGTTCTATGTAGATATTCAATGTTCTATGTCGAAAATGAAATGTTCTTTGTTGAAAATGCATTGTTCTATGTTGAAAATTCAACGTTTTATGTTGCATATTCAATGTTCTATGTTGATAATTCAATGTTCTATGTTGATAATGCAATGTTATATGCTGAAAATTCAATGTTCTATGTTTGGTATTCAATGTTCTATGTTTGATATTCGATGTTCTATGTTTGGTATTCAATGTTCTATGTTTGGTAGTCAATGTTTTATGTTGAAAATGCATTGTTCTATGTTGAAAATTCAATATTCTATGTTTAATATTCAATGTTCTATGTTTGGTAGTCAATGTTTTATGTTAAAAATGCATTGTTCTATGTTGAAAATTCAATGTTCTATGTTTGATATTCGATGTTCTATGTTTAATATTCAATGTTCTATGTTTGATATTAAATGTTCTATGTCGAAAATGAAATGTTCCATATTGAAAATTCAATGTTCTTTGTTTGATATTCAATGTTCTATGTTTGGTATTCAATGTTTAATGTTGAAAATTCAATGTTCTATGTTGAAAATGCATTGTTCTATGTTGAAAATTCAATGTTCAATGTTTGGTATTCAATGTTCTATGTTTGAGATTCAATGTTCTGTTGAAAATGAAATGTTCTATGTTGAAAATTCAATGTTCTATGTTTGAAATGAAATGTTTTATGTTGAAAAGTCAATGTCCTATGTTTAAAATACATTGTTCTATGTTGAAAATTCAATGTTCTATTTTTTTTATATTCAATGTTCTATGTTGAAAATTCAATGTTCGATGTTGAAAATTCAATGTTCTTGGTGGTATATTCAATGTTCTATGTTTAATATTCAATGTTCTATGTTTAATATTCAATGTTCTATTTTTGAAAGGAAACAAGACTTAAGAGGGATACACACAGAAATAAAGAGAATGACTTATAAAAATAAAAAAGCCACTGAAGGTGGATGCATTTCAGGCAAAAAGGAAAATGCTAACAGGCAATAATGATATATATAGATAGATGGCAGGAATATATAACATAACTATTTCATGTTCAAAGGGACAAGAAACCAATTACAAAATGTACATCAGGCTATACAATCTTAAAATCTGAGGTGGGAAAAGCTATAAAAACAATGAAAAAGGAAAAGCAGCAGGACCTGACAGCATACAGATAGAGATGATACAGACACTAGAAGATTTTGGCATTGAAGTGATTACAGACATATTCAACAACATATACCACACAGGATACATACCAAATGAACTAAAAACATCAAATTGATGTGATGAATATGTTTGATATTCAATGTTCTATGTTTGATATTTAATGTTCTATTTTTGATATTCAATGTTTTATGTTGAAAATTCAATGTTCTATGTTGAAAATTCAATGTTCTATGTTGAAAATTCAATGTTCAATGTTTGGTATTCAATGTTCTATGTTTGAGATTCAATTTTCTATGTTGAAAATGAAATGTTCTATGTTGAAAATTCAATGTTCTATGTTAGAAATTTAATGTACTATGTTTAAAATACAATGTTCTATGTTGAAAATTCAATGTACTATGTTCAAAATACAAATTTCTATGTTGAAAATTCAATGTTCTATGTTTGATATTAAATGTTCTATGTTTGATATTCAATGTTCTATGTTTGATATTCAATGTTCTATTTTTGATATTCAATGTTCGATGTTTGGTATTCAATGTTCTATGTTTGATATTCAATGTACTATGTTTAAAATACAATATTCTATGTTGAAAATTCAATGTTCTATGTTTAATATTAATGTTCCATTATGAAAATTTAATGTTCTATAATTGATACTTAATGTCCTATGTTTGATATTCTATGTTCTATGTTGAAAATGAAATGTTCTATGTTGAAAATTAAATGTTCTATGTTTGGTGTTCATTGTTCTATGTTTGATATTCGATGTTCTATGTTTGAAATTCAATGCTCTATGTATGATATTAAATGTTCTATGTTGAAAATGCATTGTTCTATGTTGAAAATTCAATGTTCTATGTTTGACATTCAATGTTCTATGATTGGTATTCAATGTTTTATGTTGAAAATTCAATGTTCTATGTTGAAAATGCATTGTTCTATGTTGAAAATTCAACGTTTTATGTTGATAATGCAATGTTATATGCTGAAAATTCAATGTTCTATGTTTGGTATTCAATGTTCTATGTTTGATATTCGATGTTCTATGTTTAATATTCAATGTTCTATGTTTGATATTCAATGTTTTATGTCGAAAATGAAATGTTCTATATTGAAAATTCAATGTTCTTTGTTTGATATTCAATGTTCTATGTTAGGTATTCAATGTTTAATGTTGAAAATTCAGTGTTCTATGTTGAAAATGCATTGTTCTATGTTGAAAATTCAATGTTCTTTGTTTGATATTCATTGTTCTATGTTTAATATTCAATGTTCTATTTTTGAAAGGAAACAAGACTTAAGAGGGATACACACAGAAATAAAGAGAATGACTTATAAAAATAAAAAAGCCACTGAAGGTGGATGCATTTCAGACAAAAAAGGAAAAATGCTAACAGGCAATAAGGATATATATAGATAGATGGCAGGAATATATAACATAACTATTTCATAATCAAAGGGACAAGAAACCAATTACAAAATGTACATCAGGCTATACAATCTTAAAATCTGAGGTGGGAAAAGCTATAAAAACAATGAAATAGGGAAAAGCAGCAGGACCTGACAGCATACAGATAGAGATGATACAGACACTAGAAAATTTTGGCATTGAAGTGATTACATACATATTCAACAAAATATACCACACAGGATACATACCAAATGAACTAAAAACATCAAATTGATGTAATGAATATAATTGATATTCAATGTTCTATTTTTGATATTCAATATTCTATGTCTGATATTCAATTTCTATATTTGATATTCAATGTTCTATGTTTGATATTCAATGTTCTATGTTTGGTATTCAATGTTTTATGTTGAAAATTCAATGTTCTATGTTGAAAATGCATTGTCCTATGTTGAAAATTCAATGTTCTATGTTTGATATTCAATGTTCTATGTTTGATAGTCTATGTTCTATGTTTGGTATTCAATGTTCTATGTTCTATGTTTGATATTCAATGTTTGATGTTGAAAATTCAATGTTCTATGTTTGATATTCAATGTTCTATGTTTGATAGTCTATGTTCTATGTTTGAAATTCAATGTTCTATGTATGATATTCAATGTTCTATGTCGAAAATGAAATGTTCTATATTAAAAATTCAATGTTCTTTGTTTGATATTCAATGTTCTATGTTTGGTATTCAATGTTCTATGTTGAAAATGCAATGTTCTATGTTGAAAATGCATTGTTCTATGTTGAAAATTCAACGTTTTATGTTGCATATTCAATGTTCTATGTTGATAATTCAATGTTCTATGTTGATAATGCAATGTTATATGCTGAAAATTCAATGTTCTATGATTGGTATTCAATGTTCTATGTTTGATATTCGATGTCCTATGTTTGGTATTCAATGTTCTATGTTTGATATTAAATGTTCTGTATTTGATATTTAATGTTCTTTTTTTGATATTCAATGTTTGATGTTGAAAATTCAATGTTCTATGTTGAAAATGCATTGTTCTATGTTGAAAATTCAATGTTCTATGTTTGATATTCAATGTTCTATGTTTGGTAGTCAATGTTTTATGTTGAAAATGCATTGTTATTTGTTGAAAATTCAATGTTCTATGTTTGATATTCAATGTTCTATGTTTGGTATTCGGTGTTCTATGTTTAATATTCAATGTTCTATGTTTGATATTCAATGTTCTATGTCGAAAATGAAATGTTCTATATTGAAAATTCAATGTTCGATGTTGAAAATTCAATGTTCTATGTTTGACATTCAATGTTCTATGTTTTGTATTCAATGTTTGATGTTGAAAATTCAATGTTCTATGTTGAAAATGTATTGTTCTATGTTGAAAATTCAATGTTCTATGTTTGATATTCAATGTTCTATGTTTAATATTCGGTGTTCTATGTTTAATATTCAATGTTCTATTTTTGATATTCAATGTTCTATGTCGAAAATGAAATGTTCTATATTGAAAATTCAATGTTCTATGTTGTATATTCAATGTTCTATGTTTAATATTCAGTGTTCTATGTTTAATATTCAATGTTCTATTTTTGAAAGGAAACAAGACTTAAGAGGGATACACACAGAAATAAAGAGAATGACTTATAAAAATAAAAAAGCCACTGAAGGTGGATGCATTTCAGACAAAAAAGGAAAAATGCTAACAGGCAATAATGATATATATAGATAGATGGCAGGAATATATAACATAACTATTTCATGTTCAAAGGGACAAGAAACCAATTACAAAATGTACATCAGGCTATACAATCTTAAAATCTGAGGTGGGAAAAGCTATAAAAACAATGAAAAAGGGAAAAGCAGCAGGACCTGACAGCATACAGATAGAGATGATACAGACACTAGAAGATTTTGGCATTGAAGTGATTACAGACATATTCAACAACATATACCACACAGGATACATACCAAATGAACTAAAACATCAAATTGATGTGATGAATATGTTTGATATTCAATGTTCTATGTTTGATATTTAATGTTCTATTTTTGATATTCAATGTTTTATGTTGAAAATTCAATGTTCTATGTTGAAAATTCAATGTTCTATGTTGAAAATTCAATGTTCAATGTTTGGTATTCAATGTTCTATGTTTGAGATTCAATTTTCTATGTTGAAAATGAAATGTTCTATGTTGAAAATTCAATGTTCTATGTTGAAAATTCAATGTACTATGTTCAAAATACAAATTTCTATGTTGAAAATTCAATGTTCTATGTTTGATATTAAATGTTCTATGTTTGATATTCAATGTTCTATGTTTGATATTCAATGTTCTATTTTTGATATTCAATGTTCTATGTTTGGTATTCAATGTTCTATGTTTGATATTCAATGTACTATTTTTAAAATACAATATTCTATGTTGAAAATTCAATGTTCTATGTTTAATATTAAATGTTCCATTATGAAATTTAATGTTCTATAATTGATACTTAATGTCCTATGTTTGATATTCTATGTTCTATGTTGAAAATGAAATGTTCTATGTTGAAAATTCAATGTTCTATGTTTGGTGTTCATTGTTCTATGTTTGATATTCGATGTTCTATGTTTGAAATTCAATGCTCTATGTATGATATTAAATGTTCTATGTTGAAAATGCATTGTTCTATGTTGAAAATTCAATGTTCTATGTTTGACATTCAATGTTCTATGATTGGTATTCAATGTTTTATGTTGAAAATTCAATGTTCTATGTTGAAAATGCATTGTTCTATGTTGAAAATTCAACGTTTTATGTTGATAATGCAATGTTATATGCTGAAAATTCAATGTTCTATGTTTGGTATTCAATGTTCTATGTTTGATATTCGATGTTCTATGTTTAATATTCAATGTTCTATGTTTGATATTCAATGTTTTATGTCGAAAATGAAATGTTCTATATTGAAAATTCAATGTTCTTTGTTTGATATTCAATGTTCTATGTTAGGTATTCAATGTTTAATGTTGAAAATTCAGTGTTCTATGTTGAAAATGCATTGTTCTATGTTGAAAATTCAATGTTCTTTGTTTGATATTCATTGTTCTATGTTTAATATTCAATGTTCTATTTTTGAAAGGAAACAAGACTTAAGAGGGATACACACAGAAATAAAGAGAATGACTTATAAAAATAAAAAAGCCACTGAAGGTGGATGCATTTCAGACAAAAAAGGAAAAATGCTAACAGGCAATAAGGATATATATAGATAGATGGCAGGAATATATAACATAACTATTTCATAATCAAAGGGACAAGAAACCAATTACAAAATGTACATCAGGCTATACAATCTTAAAATCTGAGGTGGGAAAAGCTATAAAAACAATGAAATAGGGAAAAGCAGCAGGACCTGACAGCATACAGATAGAGATGATACAGACACTAGAAAATTTTGGCATTGAAGTGATTACATACATATTCAACAAAATATACCACACAGGATACATACCAAATGAACTAAAAACATCAAATTGATGTAATGAATATAATTGATATTCAATGTTCTATTTTTGATATTCAATATTCTATGTCTGATATTCAATTTTCTATATTTGATATTCAATGTTCTATGTTTGATATTCAATGTTCTATGTTTGGTATTCAATGTTTTATGTTGAAAATTCAATGTTCTATGTTGAAAATGCATTGTCCTATGTTGAAAATTCAATGTTCTATGTTTGATATTCAATGTTCTATGTTTGATAGTCTATGTTCTATGTTTGGTATTCAATGTTCTATGTTCTATGTTTGATATTCAATGTTTGATGTTGAAAATTCAATGTTCTATGTATGATATTCAATGTTCTATGTCGAAAATGAAATGTTCTATATTAAAAATTCAATGTTCTTTGTTTGATATTCAATGTTCTATGTTTGGTATTCAATGTTCTGTGTTGAAAATGCAATGTTCTATGTTGAAAATGCATTGTTCTATGTTGAAAATTCAACGTTTTATGTTGCATATTCAATGTTCTATGTTGATAATTCAATGTTCTATGTTGATAATGCAATGTTATATGCTGAAAATTCAATGTTCTATGATTGGTATTCAATGTTCTATGTTTGATATTCGATGTCCTATGTTTGGTATTCAATGTTCTATGTTTGATATTAAATGTTCTGTATTTGATATTTAATGTTCTTTTTTTGATATTCAATGTTTGATGTTGAAAATTCAATGTTCTATGTTGAAAATGCATTGTTCTATGTTGAAAATTCAATGTTCTATGTTTGATATTCAATGTTCTATGTTTGGTAGTCAATGTTTTATGTTGAAAATGCATTGTTATTTGTTGAAAATTCAATGTTCTATGTTTGATATTCAATGTTCTATGTTTGGTATTCGGTGTTCTATGTTTAATATTCAATGTTCTATGTTTGATATTCAATGTTCTATGTCGAAAATGAAATGTTCTATATTGAAAATTCAATGTTCGATGTTGAAAATTCAATGTTCTATGTTTGACATTCAATGTTCTATGTTTTGTATTCAATGTTTGATGTTGAAAATTCAATGTTCTATGTTGAAAATGTATTGTTCTATGTTGAAAATTCAATGTTCTATGTTTGATATTCAATGTTCTATGTTTAATATTCGGTGTTCTATGTTTAATATTCAATGTTCTATTTTTGATATTCAATGTTCTATGTCGAAAATGAAATGTTCTATATTGAAAATTCAATGTTCTATGTTGTATATTCAATGTTCTATGTTTAATATTCAGTGTTCTATTTTTGAAAGGAAACAAGACTTAAGAGGGATACACACAGAAATAAAGAGAATGACTTTTAAAAATAAAAAAAAACCACTGAAGGTGGATGCATTTCAGACAAAAAAGGAAAAATGCTAACAGGCAATAAGGATATATATAGATAGATGGCAGGAATATATAACATAACTATTTCATGATCAAAGGGACAAGAAACCAATTACAAAATGTACATCAGGCTATACAATCTTAAAATCTGAGGTGGGAAAAGCTATAAAAACAATGAAAAAGGGAAAAGCAGCAGGACCTGACAGCATACAGATAAAGATGATACAGGCACTAGAAGATTTTGGCATTGAAGTGATTACAGACATATTCAACAACATATACCACACAGGATACATACCAAATGAACTAAAAACATCAAATTGATGTTATGAATATGTTTGATATTCAATGTTCTATGTTTGATATTCAATGTTCTATGTTTGAGATTCAATGTTCTATGTTGAAAATGAAATGTTCTATGTTGAAAATTCAATGTTCTATGTTAGAAATTTAATGTACTGTGTTTAAAATACAATGTTCTATGTTGAAAATTCAATGTACTATGTTCAAAATACAAATTTCTATGTTGAAAATTCAATGTTCTATGTTTGACATTCAATGTTCTATGATTGGTATTCAATGTTTTATGTTGAAAATTCAATGTTCTATGTTGAAAATGCATTGTTCTATGTTGAAAATTCAACGTTTTATGTTGAAAATGAAATGTTCTATGTTGAAAATTCAATGTTCTATGTTTGGTATTCAATGTTCTATGTTGAAAATGCATTGTTCTATGTTGAAAATTCAATGTTCTTTGTTTGATATTCATTGTTCTATGTTTAATATTCAATGTTCTATTTTTGAAAGGAAACAAGACTTAAGAGGGATACACACAGAAATAAAGAGAATGACTTATAAAAATAAAAAAGCCACTGAAGGTGGATGCATTTCAGACAAAAAAGGAAAAATGCTAACAGGCAATAAGGATATATATAGATAGATGGCAGGAATATATAACATAACTATTTCATGATCAAAGGGACAAGAAACCAATTACAAAATGTACATCAGGCTATACAATCTTAAAATCTGAGGTGGGAAAAGCGATAAAAACAATGAAATAGGGAAAAGCAGCAGGACCTGACAGCATACAGATAGAGATGATACAGACACTAGAAAATTTTGGCATTGAAGTGATTACATACATATTCAACAACATATACCACACAGGATACATACCAAATGAACTAAAAACATCAAATTGATGTAATGAATATGTTTGATATTCAATGTTCTATTTTTGATATTCAATATTCTATGTCTGATATTCAATTTTCTATATTTGATATTCAATGTTCTATGTTTGATATTCAATGTTCTATGTTTGGTATTCAATGTTTTATGTTGAAAATTCAATGTTCTATGTTGAAAATGCATTGTCCTATGTTGAAAATTCAATGTTCTATGTTTGATATTCAATGTTCTATGTTTGATAGTCTATATTCTATGTTTGGTATTCGGTGTTCTATGTTTAATATTCAATGTTCTATGTTTGATATTCAATGTTCTATGTCGAAAATGAAATGTTCTATATTGAAAATTCAATGTTCGATGTTGAAAATTCAATGTTCTATGTTTGACATTCAATGTTCTATGTTTTGTATTCAATGTTTGATGTTGAAAATTCAATGTTCTATGTTGAAAATGTATTGTTCTATGTTGAAAATTCAATGTTCTATGTTTGATATTCAATGTTCTATGTTTAATATTCGGTGTTCTATGTTTAATATTCAATGTTCTATGTTTGATATTCAATGTTCTATGTCGAAAATGAAATGTTCTATATTGAAAATTCAATGTTCTATGTTGTATATTCAATGTTCTATGTTTAATATTCAATGTTCTATTTTTGAAAGGAAACAAGACTTAAGAGGGATACACACAGAAATAAAGAGAATGACTTATAAAAATAAAAAAGCCACTGAAGGTGGATGCATTTCAGACAAAAAAGGAAAAATGCTAACAGGCAATAAGGATATATATAGATAGATGGCAGGAATATATAACATAACTATTTCATGATCAAAGGGACAAGAAACCAATTACAAAATGTACATCAGGCTATACAATCTTAAAATCTGAGGTGGGAAAAGCTATAAAAACAATGAAAAAGGGAAAAGCAGCAGGACCTGACAGCATACAGATAAGGATGATACAGGCACTAGAAGATTTTGGCATTGAAGTGATTACAGACATATTCAACAACATATACCACACAGGATACATACCAAATGAACTAAAAACATCAAATTGATGTTATGAATATGTTTGATATTCTATGTTCTATACTTGAAATTCAATGTTCTATGTATGATATTCAATGTTCTATGTCGAAAATGAAATGTTCTATGTTAAAAATTCAATGTTCTTTGTTTGATATTCAATGTTCTATGTTTGGTATTCAATGTTCTATGTTGAAAATGCAATGTTCTATGTTGAAAATGCATTGTTCTATGTTGAAAATTCAACGTTTTATGTTGCATATTCAATGTTCTATGTTGATAATTCAATGTTCTATGTTGATAATGCAATGTTATATGCTGAAAATTCAATGTTCTATGATTGGTATTCAATGTTCTATGTTTGATATTCGATGTTCTATGTTTGGTATTCAATGTTCTATGTTTGATATTAAATGTTCTGTATTTGATATTTAATGTTCTTTTTTTGATATTCAATG
This sequence comes from Megaustenia siamemsis, assembly GCA_032433765.1. Classification (NCBI taxonomy): domain Eukaryota; kingdom Metazoa; phylum Mollusca; class Gastropoda; order Stylommatophora; family Ariophantidae; genus Megaustenia; species Megaustenia siamemsis. Next base: position 17,998,758 of record JAVIAB010000159.1, read on the forward strand.
TTTGATGTTGAAAATTCAATGTTCTATGTTGAAAATGCATTGTTCTATGTTGAAAATTCAATGTTCTATGTTTGATATTCAATGTTCTATGTTTGGTAGTCAATGTTTTATGTTGAAAATGCATTGTTCTATGTTGAAAATTCAATGTTCTATGTTTGATATTCAATGTTCTATGTTTGGTATTCGGTGTTCTATGTTTAATATTCAATGTTCTATGTTTGATATTCAATGTTCTATGTCGAAAATGAAATGTTCTATATTGAAAATTCAATGTTCGATGTTGAAAATTCAATGTTCTATGTTTGACATTCAATGTTCTATGTTTTGTATTCAATGTTTGATGTTGAAAATTCAATGTTCTATGTTGAAAATGTATTGTTCTATGTTGAAAATTCAATGTTCTATATTTGATATTCAATGTTCTATGTATAATTTTCGGTGTTCTTTGTTTAATATTCAATGTTCTTTTTTTGATATTCAATGTTCTATGTCGAAAATGAAATGTTCTATATTGAAAATTCAATGTTCTATGTTAGAAATTTAATGTACTGTGTTTAAAATACAATGTTCTATGTTGAAAATTCAATGTACTATGTTCAAAATACAAATTTCTATGTTGAAAATTCAATGTTCTATGTTTGACATTCAATGTTCTATGATTGGTATTCAATGTTTTATGTTGAAAATTCAATGTTCTATGTTGAAAATGCATTGTTCTATGTTGAAAATTCAACGTTTTATGTTGATAATGCAATGTTATATGCTGAAAATTCAATGTTCTATGTTTGGTATTCAATGTTCTATGTTGAAAATGCATTGTTCTATGTTGAAAATTCAATGTTCTTTGTTTGATATTCATTGTTCTATGTTTAATATTCAATGTTCTATTTTTGAAAGGAAACAAGACTTAAGAGGGATACACACAGAAATAAAGAGAATGACTTATAAAAATAAAAAAGCCACTGAAGGTGGATGCATTTCAGACAAAAAAGGAAAAATGCTAACAGGCAATAAGGATATATATAGATAGATGGCAGGAATATATAACATAACTATTTCATGATCAAAGGGACAAGAAACCAATTACAAAATGTACATCAGGCTATACAATCTTAAAATCTGAGGTGGGAAAAGCTATAAAAACAATGAAATAGGGAAAAGCAGCAGGACCTGACAGCATACAGATAGAGATGATACAGACACTAGAAAATTTTGGCATTGAAGTGATTACATACATATTCAACAAAATATACCACACAGGATACATACCAAATGAACTAAAAACATCAAATTGATGTAATGAATATGTTTGATATTCAATGTTCTATTTTTGATATTCAATATTCTATGTCTGATATTCAATTTTCTATATTTGATATTCAATGTTCTATGTTTGATATTCAATGTTCTATGTTTGGTATTCAATGTTTTATGTTGAAAATTCAATGTTCTATGTTGAAAATGCATTGTCCTATGTTGAAAATTCAATGTTCTATGTTTGATATTCAATGTTCTATGTTTGATAGTCTATATTCTATGTTTGGTATTCGGTGTTCTATGTTTAATATTCAATGTTCTATGTTTGATATTCAATGTTCTATGTCGAAAATGAAATGTTCTATATTGAAAATTCAATGTTCGATGTTGAAAATTCAATGTTCTATGTTTGACATTCAATGTTCTATGTTTTGTATTCAATGTTCTATGTTGAAAATTCAATGTTCTATGTTGAAAATGTATTGTTCTATGTTGAAAATTCAATGTTCTATGTTTGATATTCAATGTTCTATGTTTAATATTCGGTGTTCTATGTTTAATATTCAATGTTCTATGTTTGATATTCAATGTTCTATGTCGAAAATGAAATGTTCTATATTGAAAATTCAATGTTCTATGTTGTATATTCAATGTTCTATGTTTAATATTCAATGTTCTATTTTTGAAAGGAAACAAGACTTAAGAGGGATACACACAGAAATAAAGAGAATGACTTATAAAAATAAAAAAGCCACTGAAGGTGGATGCATTTCAGACAAAAAAGGAAAAATGCTAACAGGCAATAAGGATATATATAGATAGATGGCAGGAATATATAACATAACTATTTCATGATCAAAGGGACAAGAAACCAATTACAAAATGTACATCAGGCTATACAATCTTAAAATCTGAGGTGGGAAAAGCTATAAAAACAATGAAAAAGGGAAAAGCAGCAGGACCTGACAGCATACAGATAAGGATGATACAGGCACTAGAAGATTTTGGCATTGAAGTGATTACAGACATATTCAACAACATATACCACACAGGATACATACCAAATGAACTAAAAACATCAAATTGATGTTATGAATATGTTTGATATTCAATGTTCTATGTTTGATATTCAATGTTCTATGTTTGAGATTCAATGTTCTATGTTGAAAATGAAATGTTCTATGTTGAAAATTCAATGTTCTATGTTAGAAATTTAATGTACTATGTTTAAAATACAATGTTCTATGTTGAAAATTCAATGTACTATGTTCAAAATACAAATTTCTATGTTGAAAATTCAATGTTCTATGTTTGACATTCAATGTTCTATGATTGGTATTCAATGTTTATGTTGAAAATTCAATGTTCTATGTTGAAAATGCATTGTTCTATGTTGAAAATTCAACGTTTTATGTTGATAATGCAATGTTATATGCTGAAAATTCAATGTTCTATGTTTGGTATTGAATGTTCTATGTTGAAAATGCATTGTTCTATGTTGAAAATTCAATGTTCTTTGTTTGATATTCATTGTTCTATGTTTAATATTCAATGTTCTATTTTTGAAAGGAAACAAGACTTAAGAGGGATACACACAGAAATAAAGAGAATGACTTATAAAAATAAAAAAGCCACTGAAGGTGGATGAATTTCACACAAGAAAGGAAAAATGCTAACAGGCAATAAGGATATATATATAGATAGATGGCAGGAATATATAACATAACTATTTCATGATCAAAGGGACAAGAAACCAATTACAAAATGTACATCAGGCTATACAATCTTAAAATCTGAGGTGGGAAAAGCTATAAAAACAATGAAAAAGTGAAAAGCAGCAGGACCTGACAGCATACAGATAGAGATGATACAGGCACTAGAAGATTTTGGCATTGAAGTGATTACAGACATATTCAACAACATATACCACACAGGATACATACCAAATGAACTAAAAACATCAAATTGATGTGATGAATATGTTTGATATTCAATGTTCTATGTCTGATATTCAATTTTCTATATTTGATATTCAATGTTCTATGTTTGATATTCAATGTTCTATGTTTGGTATTCAATGTTTTATGTTGAAAATTCAATGTTCTATGTTGAAAATGCATTGTCCTATGTTGAAAATTCAATGTTCTATGTTTGATATTCAATGTTCTATGTTTGATAGTCTATGTTCTATGTTTGGTATTCAATGTTCTATGTTTGATATTCAATGTTTGATGTTGAAAATTCAATGTTCTATGTTGAAAAGTCAATGTCCTATGTTTAAAATACAATGTTCTATGTTGAAAATTCAATGTTCTATTTTTGATATTCAATGTTCTATAATTGATATTTAATGTCCTATGTTTGATATTCTATGTTCTATACTTGAAATTCAATGTTCTATGTATGATATTCAATGTTCTATGTCGAAAATGAAATGTTCTATGTTAAAAATTCAATGTTCTTTGTTTGATATTCAATGTTCTATGTTTGGTATTCAATGTTCTATGTTGAAAATGCAATGTTCTATGTTGAAAATGCATTGTTCTATGTTGAAAATTCAACGTTTTATGTTGCATATTCAATGTTCTATGTTGATAATTCAATGTTCTATGTTGATAATGCAATGTTATATGTTGAAAATTCAATGTTCTATGATTGGTATTCAATGTTCTATGTTTGATATTCGATGTTCTATGTTTGGTATTCAATGTTCTATGTTTGATATTAAATGTTCTGTATTTGATATTTAATGTTCTTTTTTTGATATTCAATGTTTGATGTTGAAAATTCAATGTTCTATGTTGAAAATGCATTGTTCTATGTTGAAAATTCAATGTTCTATGTTTGATATTCAATGTTCTATGTTTGGTAGTCAATGTTTTATGTTGAAAATGCATTGTTCTATGTTGAAAATTCAATGTTCTATGTTTGATATTCAATGTTCTATGTTTGGTATTCGGTGTTCTATGTTTAATATTCAATGTTCTATGTTTGATATTCAATGTTCTATGTCGAAAATGAAATGTTCTATATTGAAAATTCAATGTTCGATGTTGAAAATTCAATGTTCTATGTTTGACATTCAATGTTCTATGTTTTGTATTCAATGTTTGATGTTGAAAATTCAATGTTCTATGTTGAAAATGTATTGTTCTATGTTGAAAATTCAATGTTCTATGTTTGATATTCAATGTTCTATGTTTAATTTTCGGTGTTCTTTGTTTAATATTCAATGTTCTATTTTTGATATTCAATGTTCTATGTCGAAAATGAAATGTTCTATATTGAAAATTCAATGTTCTATGTTAGAAATTTAATGTACTGTGTTTAAAATACAATGTTCTATGTTGAAAATTCAATGTACTATGTTCAAAATACAAATTTCTATGTTGAAAATTCAATGTTCTATGTTTGACATTCAATGTTCTATGATTGGTATTCAATGTTTTATGTTGAAAATTCAATGTTCTATGTTGAAAATGCATTGTTCTATGTTGAAAATTCAACGTTTTATGTTGATAATGCAATGTTATATGCTGAAAATTCAATGTTCTATGTTTGGTATTCAATGTTCTATGTTGAAAATGCATTGTTCTATGTTGAAAATTCAATGTTCTTTGTTTGATATTCATTGTTCTATGTTTAATATTCAATGTTCTATTTTTGAAAGGAAACAAGACTTAAGAGGGATACACACAGAAATAAAGAGAATGACTTATAAAAATAAAAAAGCCACTGAAGGTGGATGCATTTCAGACAAAAAAGGAAAAATGCTAACAGGCAATAAGGATATATATAGATAGATGTCAGGAATATATAACATAACTATTTCATGATCAAAGGGACAAGAAACCAATTACAAAATGTACATCAGGCTATACAATCTTAAAATCTGAGGTGGGAAAAGCTATAAAAACAATGAAATAGGGAAAAGCAGCAGGACCTGACAGCATACAGATAGAGATGATACAGACACTAGAACATTTTGGCATTAAAGTGATTACATACATATTCAACAACATATACCACACAGGATACATACCAAATGAACTAAAAACATCAAATTGATGTAATGAATATGTTTGATATTCAATGTTCTATTTTTGATATTCAATATTCTATGTCTGATATTCAATTTTCTATATTTGATATTCAATGTTCTATGTTTGATATTCAATGTTCTATGTTTGGTATTCAATGTTTTATGTTGAAAATTCAATGTTCTATGTTGAAAATGCATTGTCCTATGTTGAAAATTCAATGTTCTATGTTTGATATTCAATGTTCTATGTTTGATAGTCTATGTTCTATGTTTGGTATTCAATGTTCTATGTTTGATATTCAATGTTTAATGTTGAAAATTCAATGTTCTATGTTAAAAATTCAATGTTCTATGTTGAAAAGTCAATGTCCTATGTTTAAAATACAATGTTCTATGTTGAAAATTCAATGTTCTATGTTGAAAATTCAATGTTCTATGTTGAAAATTCAATGTGCTATGTTAAAAATACAAATTTCTATGTTGAAAATTCAATGTTCTATGTTTGATATTAAATGCTCTATGTCGAAAATTCAATGTTCTATGTTTGATATTCAATGTTCTATGTTTGATATTCAATGTTCTATGTTTGTTATTCAATGTTCTATGTTTGATATTCAATATTCTATGTCGAAAATGAAATGTTCTATGTTAAAAATTCAATGTTCTTTGTTTGATATTCAATGTTCTATGTTTGGTATTCAATGTTCTATATTGAAAATGCAATGTTCTATGTTGAAAATGCATTGTTCTATGTTGAAAATTCAACGTTTTATGTTGAATATTCAATGCTCTATGTTGATAATTCAATGTTCTATGTTGATAATGCAATGTTATATGCTGAAAATTCAATGTTCTATGATTGGTATTCAATGTTCTATGTTTGATATTCGATGTTCTATGTTTGGTATTCAATGTTCTATGTTTGATATTAAATGTTCTTTATTTGACATTTAATGTTCTTTTTTTGATATTCAATGTTTCATGTGAAAATTCAATGTTCTATGTTGAAAATGCATTGTTCTATGTTGGAAATTCAATGTTCTATGTTTGATATTCAATGTTCTATGTTTGATATTTAATGTTCTATGTTTGGTATTCAATGTTTTATGTTGAAAATTCAATGATCTATGTTGAAAATGCATTGTCCTATGTTGAAAATTCAATGTTCTATGTTTGATATTCAATGTTCTATGTTTGATATTCAATGTTCTATCTTTGATATTCAATGTACTATGTTTAAAATACAATATTCTATGTTGAAAATTCAATGTTCTATGTTTAATATTAAATGTTCCATTATGAAAATTTAATGTTCTATAATTGATACTTAATGTCCTATGTTTGATATTCTATGTTCTATGTTGAAAATGAAATGTTCTATGTTGAAAATTCAATGTTCTATGTTTGGTGTTCATTGTTCTTTGTTTGATATTCGATGTTCTATGTTTGAAATTCAATGTTCTATGTATGATACTCAATGTTCTATGTCGAAAATGAAATGTTCTATGTTGAAAATTCAATGTTCTTTGTCTGATATTCAATTTTCTATATTTGATATTCGATGTTCTATGTTTAATATTCAATGTTCTATGTTTGATATTCAATGTTCTATGTCGAAAATGAAATGTTCTATATTGAAAATTCAACGTTCTTTGTTTGATATTCAATGTTCTATGTTAGGTATTCAATGTTTAATGTTGAAAATTCAATGTTCTATGTTGAAAATGCATTGTTCTATGTTGAAAATTCAATGTTCTTTGTTTGATATTCATTGTTCTATGTTTAATATTCAATGTTCTATTTTTGAAAGGAAACAAGACTTAAGAGGGATACACACAGAAATAAAGAGAATGACTTATAAAAATAAAAAAGCCACTGAAGGTGGATGCATTTCAGACAAAAAAGGAAAAATGCTAACAGGCAATAAGGATATATATAGATAGATGGCAGGAATATATAACATAACTATTTCATGATCAAAGGGACAAGAAACCAATTACAAAATGTACATCAGGCTATACAATCTTAAAATCTGAGGTGGGAAAAGCTATAAAAACAATGAAATAGGGAAAAGCAGCAGGACCTGACAGCATACAGATAGAGATGATACAGACACTAGAAAATTTTGGCATTGAAGTGATTACATACATATTCAACAAAATATACCACACAGGATACATACCAAATGAACTAAAAACATCAAATTGATGTAATGAATATGTTTGATATTCAATGTTCTATTTTTGATATTCAATATTCTATGTCTGATATTCAATTTTCTATATTTGATATTCAATGTTCTATGTTTGATATTCAATGTTCTATGTTTGGTATTCAATGTTTTATGTTGAAAATTCAATGTTCTATGTTGAAAATGCATTGTCCTATGTTGAAAATTCAATGTTCTATGTTTGAAATTCAATGTTCTATGTTTGATAGTCTATGTTCTATGTTTGGTATTCAATGTTCTATGTTTGATATTCAATGTTTGATGTTGAAAATTCAATGTTCTATGTTGAAAAGTCAATGTCCTATGTTTAAAATACAATGTTCTATGTTGAAAATTCAATGTTCTATTTTTGATATTCAATGTTCTATATTTGATATTTAATGTCCTATGTTTGATATTCTATGTTCTATACTTGAAATTCAATGTTCTATGTATGATATTCAATGTTCTATGTCGAAAATGAAATGTTCTATGTTAAAAATTCAATGTTCTTTGTTTGATATTCAATGTTCTATGTTTGGTATTCAATGTTCTATGTTGAAAATGCAATGTTCTATGTTGAAAATGCATTGTTCTATGTTGAAAATTCAACGTTTTATGTTGCATATTCAATGTTCTATGTTGATAATTCAATGTTCTATGTTGATAATGCAATGTTATATGCTGAAAATTCAATGTTCTATGATTGGTATTCAATGTTCTATGTTTGATATTCGATGTTCTATGTTTGGTATTCAATGTTCCATGTTTGATATTAAATGTTCTATATTTGATATTTAATGTTCTTTTTTTGATATTCAATGTTTGATGTTGAAAATTAAATGTTCTATGTTGAAAATGCATTGTTCTATGTTGAAAATTCAATGTTCTATGTTTGATATTCAATGTTCTATGTTTGGTAGTCAATGTTTTATGTTGAAAATGCATTGTTCTATGTTGAAAATTCAATGTTCTATGTTTGATATTCAATGTTCTATGTTTGGTATTCGGTGTTCTATGTTTAATATTCAATGTTCTATGTTTGATATTCAATGTTCTATGTCGAAAATGAAATGTTCTATATTGAAAATTCAATGTTCGATGTTGAAAATTCAATGTTCTATGTTTGACATTCAATGTTCTATGTTTTGTATTCAATGTTTGATGTTGAAAATTCAATGTTCTATGTTGAAAATGTATTGTTCTATGTTGAAAATTCAATGTTCTATGTTTGATATTCAATGTTCTATGTTTAATATTCGGTGTTCTATGTTTAATATTCAATGTTCTATTTTTGATATTCAATGTTCTATGTCGAAAATGAAATGTTCTATATTGAAAATTCAATGTTCTATGTTGTATATTCAATGTTCTATGTTTAATATTCAATGTTCTATTTTTGAAAGGAAACAAGACTTAAGAGGGATACACACAGAAATAAAGAGAATTACTTATAAAAATAAAAAAAACCACTGAAGGTGGATGCATTTCAGACAAAAAAGGAAAAATGCTAACAGGCAATAAGGCTATATATAGATAGATGGCAGGAATATATAACATAACTATTTCATGATCAAAGGGACAAGAAACCAATTACAAAATGTACATCAGGCTATACAATCTTAAAATCTGAGGTGGGAAAAGCTATAAAAACAATGAAAAAGGGAAAAGCAGCAGGACCTGACAGCATACAGATAAAGATGATACAGGCACTAGAAGATTTTGGCATTGAAGTGATTACAGACATATTCAACAACATACCACACAGGATACATACCAAATGAACTAAAAACATATAATTGATGTTATGAATATGTTTGATATTCAATGTTCTATGTTTGATATTCAATGTTCTATGTTTGAGATTCAATGTTCTATGTTGAAAATGAAATGTTCTATGTTGAAAATTCAATGTTCTATGTTAGAAATTTAATGTACTGTGTTTAAAATACAATGTTCTATGTTGAAAATTCAATGTACTATGTTCAAAATACAAATTTCTATGTTGAAAATTCAATGTTCTATGTTTGACATTCAATGTCCTATGATTGGTATTCAATGTTTTATGTTGAAAATTCAATGTTCTATGTTGAAAATGCATTGTTCTATGTTGAAAATTCAACGTTTTATGTTGATAATGCAATGTTATATGCTGAAAATTCAATGTTCTATGTTTGGTATTCAATGTTCTATGTTTGATATTCGATGTTCTATATTAAAATTCAATGTTCTTTGTTTGATAATCAATGTTCTATGTTAGGTATTCAATGTTTAATGTTGAAAATTCAATGTTCTATGTCGAAAATGCATTGTTCTATGTTGTATATTCAATGTTCTTTGTTTGATATTCATTGTTCTATGTTTAATATTCAATGTTCTATTTTTGAAAGGAAACAAGACTTAAGAGGGATACACACAGAAATAAAGAGAATGACTTATAAAAATAAAAAAGCCACTGAAGGTGGATGCATTTCAGACAAAAAAGGAAAAATGCTAACAGGCAATAAGGATATATATAGATAGATGGCAGGAATATATAACATAACTATTTCATGATCAAAGGGACAAGAAACCAATTACAAAATGTACATCAGGCTATACAATCTTAAAATCTGAGGTGGGAAAAGCTATAAAAACAATGAAATAGGGAAAAGCAGCAGGACCTGACAGCATACAGATAGAGATGATACAGACACTAGAAAATTTTGGCATTGAAGTGATTACATACATATTCAACAAAATATACCACACAGGATACATACCAAATGAACTAAAAACATCAAATTGATGTAATGAATATGTTTGATATTCAATGTTCTATTTTTGATATTCAATATTCTATGTCTGATATTCAATTTTCTATATTTGATATTCAATGTTCTATGTTTGATATTCAATGTTCTATGTTTGGTATTCAATGTTTTATGTTGAAAATTCAATGTTCTATGTTGAAAATGCATTGTCCTATGTTGAAAATTCAATGTTCTATGTTTGAAATTCAATGTTCTATGTTTGATAGTCTATGTTCTATGTTTGGTATTCAATGTTCTATGTTTGATATTCAATGTTTGATGTTGAAAATTCAATGTTCTATGTTGAAAAGTCAATGTCCTATGTTTAAAATACAATGTTCTATGTTGAAAATTCAATGTTCTATTTTTGATATTCAATGTTCTATATTTGATATTTAATGTCCTATGTTTGATATTCTATGTTCTATACTTGAAATTCAATGTTCTATGTATGATATTCAATGTTCTATGTCGAAAATGAAATGTTCTATGTTAAAAATTCAATGTTCTTTGTTTGATATTCAATGTTCTATGTTTGGTATTCAATGTTCTATGTTGAAAATGCAATGTTCTATGTTGAAAATGCATTGTTCTATGTGAAAATTCAACGTTTTATGTTGCATATTCAATGTTCTATGTTGATAATTCAATGTTCTATGTTGATAATGCAATGTTATATGCTGAAAATTCAATGTTCTATGATTGGTATTCAATGTTCTATGTTTGATATTCGATGTTCTATGTTTGGTATTCAATGTTCCATGTTTGATATTAAATGTTCTATATTTGATATTTAATGTTCTTTTTTTGATATTCAATGTTTGATGTTGAAAATTAAATGTTCTATGTTGAAAATGCATTGTTCTATGTTGAAAATTCAATGTTCTATGTTTGATATTCAATGTTCTATGTTTGGTAGTCAATGTTTTATGTTGAAAATGCATTGTTCTATGTTGAAAATTCAATGTTCTATGTTTGATATTCAATGTTCTATGTTTGGTATTCGGTGTTCTATGTTTAATATTCAATGTTCTATGTTTGATATTCAATGTTCTATGTCGAAAATGAAATGTTCTATATTGAAAATTCAATGTTCGATGTTGAAAATTCAATGTTCTATGTTTGACATTCAATGTTCTATGTTTTGTATTCAATGTTTGATGTTGAAAATTCAATGTTCTATGTTGAAAATGTATTGTTCTATGTTGAAAATTCAATGTTCTATGTTTGATATTCAATGTTCTATGTTTAATATTCGGTGTTCTATGTTAATATTCAATGTTCTATTTTGATATTCAATTTCTATGTCGAAAATGAAATGTTCTATATTGAAAATTCAATGTTCTATGTTGTATATTCAATGTTCTATGTTTAATATTCAATGTTCTATTTTTGAAAGGAAACAAGACTTAAGAGGGATACACACAGAAATAAAGAGAATTACTTATAAAATAAAAAAAACCACTGAAGGTGGATGCATTTCAGACAAAAAAGGAAAAATGCTAACAGGCAATAAGGCTATATATAGATAGATGGCAGGAATATATAACATAACTATTTCATGATCAAAGGGACAAGAAACCAATTACAAAATGTACATCAGGCTATACAATCTTAAAATCTGAGGTGGGAAAAGCTATAAAAACAATGAAAAAGGGAAAAGCAGCAGGACCTGACAGCATACAGATAAAGATGATACAGGCACTAGAAGATTTTGGCATTGAAGTGATTACAGACATATTCAACAACATATACCACACAGGATACATACCAAATGAACTAAAAACATCTAATTGATGTTATGAATATGTTTGATATTCAATGTTCTATGTTTGATATTCAATGTTCTATGTTTGAGATTCAATGTTCTATGTTGAAAATGAAATGTTCTATGTTGAAAATTCAATGTTCTATGTTAGAAATTTAATGTACTGTGTTTAAAATACAATGTTCTATGTTGAAAATTCAATGTACTATGTTCAAAATACAAATTTCTATGTTGAAAATTCAATGTTCTATGTTTGACATTCAATGTCCTATGATTGGTATTCAATGTTTTATGTTGAAAATTCAATGTTCTATGTTGAAAATGCATTGTTCTATGTTGAAAATTCAACGTTTTATGTTGATAATGCAATGTTATATGCTGAAAATTCAATGTTCTATGTTTGGTATTCAATGTTCTATGTTTGATATTCGATGTTCTATATTAAAAATTCAATGTTCTTTGTTTGATAATCAATGTTCTATGTTAGGTATTCAATGTTTAATGTTGAAAATTCAATGTTCTATGTTGAAAATGCATTGTTCTATGTTGTATATTCAATGTTCTTTGTTTGATATTCATTGTTCTATGTTTAATATTCAATGTTCTATTTTTGAAAGGAAACAAGACTTAAGAGGGATACACACAGAAATAAAGAGAATGACTTATAAAAATAAAAAAGCCACTGAAGGTGGATGCATTTCAGACAAAAAAGGAAAAATGCTAACAGGCAATAAGGATATATATAGATAGATGGCAGGAATATATAACATAACTATTTCATGATCAAAGGGACAAGAAACCAATTACAAAATGTACATCAGGCTATACAATCTTAAAATCTGAGGTGGGAAAAGCTATAAAAACAATGAAATAGGGAAAAGCAGCAGGACCTGACAGCATACAGATAGAGATGATACAGACACTAGAACATTTTGGCATTGAAGTGATTACATACATATTCAACAACATATACCACACAGGATACATACCAAATGAACTAAAAACATCAAATTGATGTAATGAATATGTTTGATATTCAATGTTCTATTTTTGATATTCAATATTCTATGTCTGATATTCAATTTTCTATATTTGATATTCAATGTTCTATGTTTGATATTCAATGTTCTATGTTTGGTATTCAATGTTTTATGTTGAAAATTCAATGTTCTATGTTGAAAATGCATTGTCCTATGTTGAAAATTCAATGTTCTATGTTTGATATTCAATGTTCTATGTTTGATAGTCTATGTTCTATGTTTGGTATTCAATGTTCTATGTTTGATATTCAATGTTTGATGTTGAAAATTCAATGTTCTATGTTGAAAATTCAATGTTCTAGGTTGAAAAGTCAATGTCCTATGTTTAAAATACAATGTTCTATGTTGAAAATTCAATGTTCTATTTTTGATATTCAATGTTCTATGTTGAAAATTCAATGTTCGATGTTGAAAATTCAATGTTCTATGTTGTATATTCAATGTTCTATGTTTAATATTCAATGTTCTATGTTTAATATTCAATGTTCTATTTTTGAAAGCAAACAAGACTTAAGAGGGATACACACAGAAATAAAGAGAATGACTTATAAAAATAAAAAAGCCACTGAAGGTGGATGCATTTCAGACAAAAAAGGAAAAATGCTAACAGGCAATAAGGATATATATAGATAGATGGCAGGAAATATAACATAACTATTTCATGATCAAAGGGACAAGAAACCAATTACAAAATGTACATCAAGCTATACAATCTTAAAATCTGAGGTGGGAAAAGCTATAAAAACAATGAAAAAGGGAAAAGCAGCAGGACCTGACAGCATACAGATAGAGATGATACAGGCACTAGAAGATTTTGGCATTGAAGTGATTACAGACATATTCAACAACATATACCACACAGGATACATACCAAATGAACTAAAAACATCAAATTGATGTGATGAATATGTTTGATATTCAATGTTCTATGTTTGATATTTAATGTTCTATTTTTGATATTCAATGTTTTATGTTGAAAATTCAATGTTCTATGTTGAAAATTCAATGTTCAATGTTTGGTATTCAATGTTCTATGTTTGAGATTCAATGTTCTATGTTGAAAATGAAGTGTTCTATGTTGAAAATTCAATGTTCTATGTTAGAAATTCAATGTACTATGTTTAAAATACAATGTTCTATGTTGAAAATTCAATGTGCTATGTTCAAAATACAAATTTCTATGTTGAAAATTCAATGTTCTATGTTTGATATTAAATGCTCTATGTCGAAAATTCAATGTTCTATGTTTGGTATTCAATGTTCTATGTTTGATATTCAATGTTCTATGTTTGATATTAAATGCTCTATGTCGAAAATTCAATGTTCTATGTTTGGTATTCAATGTTCTATGTTTGATATTCAATGTTCTATGTTTGGTATTCAATGTTCTATGTTTGGTATTCAATGTTCTATGTTTGGTATTCAAAATTCTATGTTGAAAATTCAGTGTTCTATGTTAATATTAAATGTTCTATTATGAAAATTTAATGTTCTATAATTGATATTTAATGTCCTATGTTTGATATTCTATGTTCTATTTTGAAATTCAATGTTCTATGTATGATATTCAATGTTCTATGTCGAAAATGAAATGTTCTATGTTAAAAATTCAATGTTCTTTGTTTGATATTCAATGTTCTATGTTTGGTATTCAATGTTCTATATTGAAAATGCAATGTTCTATGTTGAAAATGCATTGTTCTATGTTGAAAATTCAACGTTTTATGTTGAATATTCAATGCTCTATGTTGATATATCAATGTTCTATGTTGATAATGCAATGTTATATGCTGAAAATTCAATGTTCTATGATTGGTATTCAATGTTCTATGTTTGATATTCGATGTTCTATGTTTGGTATTCAATGTTCTATGTTTGATATTAAATGTTCTTTATTTGACATTTAATGTTCTTTTCTTGATATTCAATGTTTGATGTTGAAAATTCAATGTTCTATGTTGAAAATGCATTGTTCTATGTTGAAAATTCAATGTTCTATGTTTGATATTCAATGTTCTATGTTTGATATTTAATGTTCTATGTTTGGTATTCAATGTTTTATGTTGAAAATTCAATGATCTATGTTGAAAATGCATTGTCCTATGTTGAAAATTCAAAGTTCTATGTTGATATTCAATGTTCTATGTTTGATAGTCTATGTTCTATGTTTGGTATTCAATGTTCTATGTTTGATATTCAATGTTTAATGTTGAAAATTCAATGTTCTATGTTGAAAAGTCAATGTCCTATGTTGAAAATGCATTGTTCTATGTTGAAAATTCAACGTTTTATGTTGCATATTCAATGTTCTATGTTGATAATTCAATGTTCTATGTTGATAATGCAATGTTATATGCTGAAAATTCAATGTTCTATGTTTGGTATTCAATGTTCTATGTTTGATATTCGATGTTCTATGTTTGGTATTCAATGTTCTATGTTTGGTAGTCAATGTTTTATGTTGAAAATGCATTGTTCTATTTTGAAAATTCAATGTTCTATGTTTGATATTCAATGTTCTATGTTTGATATTCGGTGTTCTATTTTTAATATTCAATGTTCTATGTTTGATATTCAATGTTCTATGTCGAAAATGAAATGTTCTATATTGAAAATTCAATGTTCTATGTTGTATATTCAATGTTCTATGTTTAATATTCAATGTTCTATGTTTAATATTCAATGTTCTTTTTTGAAAGGAAACAAGACTTAAGAGGGATACACACAGAAATAAAGAGAATGACTTATAAAAATAAAAAAGCCACTGAAGGTGGATGCATTTCAGACAAAAAAGGAAAAATGCTAACAGGCAATAAGGATATATATAGATAGATGGCAGGAATATATAACATAACTATTTCATGATCAAAGGGACAAGAAACCAATTACAAAATGTACATCAGGCTATACAATCTTAAAATCTGAGGTGGGAAAAGCTATAAAAACAATGAAAAAGGGAAAAGCAGCAGGACCTGACAGCATACAGATAAAGATGATACAGGCACTAGAAGATTTTGGCATTGAAGTGATTACAGACATATTCAACAACATATACCACACAGGATACATACCAAATGAACTAAAAACATCAAATTGATGTGATGAATATGTTTGATATTCAATGTTCTATGTTTGATATTTAATGTTCTATTTTTGATATTCAATGTTTTATGTTGAAAATTCAATGTTCTATGTTGAAAATTCAATGTTCAATGTTTGGTATTCAATGTTCTATGTTGAGATTCAATGTTCTATGTTGAAAATGAAATGTTCTATGTTGAAAATTCAATGTTCTATGTTTGATATTCAATGTTCTATGTTTGATATTAAATGTTCTTTATTTGACATTTAATGTTCTTTTTTTGATATTCAATGTTTGATGTTGAAAATTTAATGTTCTATGTTGAAAATGCATTGTTCTATGTTGAAAATTCAATGTTCTATGTTTGATATTCAATGTTCTATGTTTGATATTTAATGTTCTATGTTTGGTATTCAATGTTTTATGTTGAAAATTCAATGATCTATGTTGAAAATGCATTGTCCTATGTTGAAAATTCAATGTTCTATGTTGATATTCAATGTTCTATGTTTGATAGTCTATGTTCTATGTTTGGTATTCAATGTTCTATGTTTGATATTCAATGTTTAATGTTGAAAATTCAATGTTCTATGTTGAAAAGTCAATGTCCTATGTTGAAAATGCATTGTTCTATGTTGAAAATTCAACGTTTTATGTTGCATATTCAATGTTCTATGTTGATAATTCAATGTTCTATGTTGATAATGCAATGTTATATGCTGAAAATTCAATGTTCTATGTTTGGTATTCAATGTTCTATGTTTGATATTCGATGTTCTATGTTTGGTATTCAATGTTCTATGTTTGGTAGCCAATGTTTATGTTGAAAATGCATTGTTCTATTTTGAAAATTCAATGTTCTATGTTTGATATTCAATGTTCTATGTTTGATATTCGGTGTTCTATTTTTAATATTCAATGTTCTATGTTTGATATTCAATGTTCTATGTCGAAAATGAAATGTTCTATATTGAAAATTCAATGTTCTATGTTGTATATTCAATTTTCTATGTTTAATATTCAATGTTCTATGTTTAATATTCAATGTTCTATTTTTGAAAGGAAACAAGACTTAAGAGGGATACACACAGAAATAAAGAGAATGACTTATAAAAATAAAAAGCCACTGAAGGTGGATGCATTTCAGACAAAAAAAGGAAAAATGCTAACAGGCAATAAGGATATATATAGATAGATGGCAGGAATATATAACATAACTATTTCATGATCAAAGGGACAAGAAACCAATTACAAAATGTACATCAGGCTATACAATCTTAAAATCTGAGGTGGGAAAGCTATAAAAAACAATGAAAAAGGGAAAAGCAGCAGGACCTGACAGCATACAGATAAAGATGATACAGGCACTAGAAGATTTTGGCATTGAAGTGATTACAGACATATTCAACAACATATACCACACAGGATACATACCAAATGAACTAAAAACATCAAATTGATGTGATGAATATGTTTGATATTCAATGTTCTATGTTTGATATTTAATGTTCTATTTTTGATATTCAATGTTTTATGTTGAAAATTCAATGTTCTATGTTGAAAATTCAATGTTCAATGTTTGGTATTCAATGTTCTATGTTTGAGATTCAATGTTCTATGTTGAAAATGAAATGTTCTATGTTGAAAATTCAATGTTCTATGTTTGATATTCAATGTTCTATGTTTGATATTAAATGTTCTTTATTTGACATTTAATGTTCTTTTTTTGATATTCAATGTTTGATGTTGAAAATTCAATGTTCTATGTTGAAAATGCATTGTTCTATGTTGAAAATTCAATGTTCTATGTTTGATATTCAATGTTCTATGTTTGATATTTAATGTTCTATGTTTGGTATTCAATGTTTTATGTTGAAAATTCAATGATCTATGTTGAAAATGCATTGTCCTATGTTGAAAATTCAATGTTCTATGTTGATATTCAATGTTCTATGTTTGATAGTCTATGTTCTATGTTTGGTATTCAATGTTCTATGTTTGATATTCAATGTTTTATGTTGAAAATTCAATGTTCTATGTTGAAAAGTCAATGTCCTATGTTGAAAATGCATTGTTCTATGTTGAAAATTCAACGTTTTATGTTGCATATTCAATGTTCTATGTTGATAATTCAATGTTCTATGTTGATAATGCAATGTTATATGCTGAAAATTCAATGTTCTATGTTTGGTATTCAATGTTCTATGTTTGATATTCGATGTTCTATGTTTGGTATTCAATGTTCTATGTTGGTAGTCAATGTTTTATGTTGAAAATGCATTGTTCTATTTTGAAAATTCAATGTTCTATGTATGATATTCAATGTTCTATGTTTGGTATTCGGTGTTCTATGTTTAATGTTCAATGTTCTATGTTTGATATTCAATGTTCTATGTCGAAAATGAAATGTTCTATATTGAAAATTCAATGTTCTATGTTGTATATTCAATGTTCTATGTTTAATATTCAATGTTCTATGTTTAATATTCAATGTTCTATTTTTGAAAGGAAACAAGACTTAAGAGGGATACACACAGAAATAAAGAGAATGACTTATAAAAATAAAAAAAGCCACTGAAGGTGGATGCATTTCAGACAAAAAAGGAAAAATGCTAACAGGCAATAAGGATATATATAGATAGATGGCAGGAATATATAACATAACTATTTCATGATCAAAGGGACAAGAAACCAATTACAAAATGTACATCAGGCTATACAATCTTAAAATCTGAGTGGGAAAAGCTATAAAAACAATGAAAAGGGAAAAGCAGCAGGACCTGACAGCATACAGATAAAGATGATACAGGCACTAGAAGATTTTGGCATTGAAGTGATTACAGACATATTCAACAACATATACCACACAGGATACATACCAAATGAACTAAAAACATCAAATTGATGTGATGAATATGTTTGATATTCAATGTTCTATGTTTGATATTTAATGTTCTATTTTTGATATTCAATGTTTTATGTTGAAAATTCAATGTTCTATGTTGAAAATTCAATGTTCAATGTTTGGTATTCAATGTTCTATGTTTGAGATTCAATGTTCTATGTTGAAAATGAAATGTTCTATGTTGAAAATTCAATGTTCTATGTTAGAAATTCAATGTACTATGTTCAAAATACAAATTTCTATGTTGAAAATTCAATGTTCTATGTTTGATATTCAATGTTCTATGCCGAAAATTCAATGTTCTATGTTTGATATTCAATGTTCTATGTTTGATATTCAATGTTCTATGTTTGATATTCAATGTTCTATGTTTGGTATTCAATGTTCTATGTTTGGTATTCAATGTACTATTTTTAAAATACAATATTCTATGTTGAAAATTAAATGTACTATGTTTAATATTAAATGTTCCATTATGAAAATTTAATGTTCTATAATTGATATTTAATGTCCTATGTTTGATATTCTATGTTCTATGTTGAAAATGAAATGTTCTATGTTGAAAATTAATGTTCTATGTTTGGAGTTCATTGTTCTATGTTTGATATTCGATGTTCTATGTTTGAAATTCAATGTTCTATGTATGATATTCAATGTTCTATGTCGAAAATGAAATGTTCTATGTTGAAAATTCAATGTTCTTTGTCTGATATTCAATTTTCTATATTTGATATTCAATGTTCTATGTTTGGTATTCAATGTTCTTTGTTCATAATTCAAAGTTCTATGTTGAAAATGCATTGTTCTATGTTGAAAATTCAATGTTCTATGTTTGATATTCAATGTTCTATGTTTGATATTCAATGTTCTTTGTTTGATAGTCTATGTTCTATGTTTGGTATTCAATGTTCTATGTTTGATATTCAATGTTTGATGTTGAAAATTCAATGTTCTATGTTGAAAATTCAATGTTCTATGTTGAAAAGTCAATGCCCTATGTTTAAAATACAATGTTCTATGTTGAAAATTCAATGTTCTATTTTTGATATTCAATGTTCGATGTTGAAAATTCAATGTTCTATGTTGTATATTCAATGTTCTATGTTTAATATTCAATGTTCTATGTTTAATATTCAATGTTCTATTTTGAAAGCAAACAAGACTTAAGAGGGATACACACAGAAATAAAGAGAATGACTTATAAAAATAAAAAAGCCACTGAAGGTGGATGCATTTCAGACAAAAAAGGAAAAATGCTAACAGGCAATAAGGATATATATAGATAGATGGCAGGAATATATAACATAACTATTTCATGATCAAAGGGACAAGAAACCAATTACAAAATGTACATCAAGCTATACAATCTTAAAATCTGAGGTGGGAAAAGCTATAAAAACAATGAAAAAGGGAAAAGCAGCAGGACCTGACAGCATACAGATAGAGATGATACAGGCACTAGAAGATTTTGGCATTGAAGTGATTACAGACATATTCAACAACATATACCACACAGGATACATACCAAATGAACTAAAAACATCAAATTGATGTGATGAATATGTTTGATATTCAATGTTCTATGTTTGATATTTAATGTTCTATTTTTGATATTCAATGTTTTATGTTGAAAATTCAATGTTCTATGTTGAAAATTCAATGTTCAATGTTTGGTATTCAATGTTCTATGTTTGAGATTCAATGTTCTATGTTGAAAATGAAGTGTTCTATGTTGAAAATTCAATGTTCTATGTTAGAAATTCAATGTACTATGTTTAAAATACAATGTTCTATGTTGAAAATTCAATGTGCTATGTTCAAAATACAAATTTCTATGTTGAAAATTCAATGTTCTATGTTTGATATTAAATGCTCTATGTCGAAAATTCAATGTTCTATGTTTGATATTCAATGTTCTATGTTTGATTTTCAATGTTCTATGTTTGATATTCAATGTTCTGTGTTTGGTATTCAATGTTCTATGTTTGATATTCAATATTCTATGTTGAAAATTCAGTGTTCTATGTTTAATATTAAATGTTCTATTATGAAAATTTAATGTTCTATAATTGATATTTAATGTCCTATGTTTGATATTCTATGTTCTATGTTTGAAATTCAATGTTCTATGTATGATATTCAATGTTCTATGTCGAAAATGAAATGTTCTATGTTGAAAATGAAATGTTCTATGTTGAAAATTCAATGTTCTATGTTAGAAATTCAATGTACTATGTTCAAAATACAAATTTCTATGTTGAAAATTCAATGTTCTATGTTTGATATTCAATGTTCTATGCCGAAAATTCAATGTTCTATGTTTGATATTCAATGTTCTATGTTTGATATTCAATGTTCTATGTTTGATATTCAATGTTCTATGTTTGGTATTCAATGTTCTATGTTTGGTATTCAATGTACTATTTTTAAAATACAATATTCTATGTTGAAAATTCAGTGTACTATGTTTAATATTAAATGTTCCATTATGAAAATTTAATGTTCTATAATTGATATTTAATGTCCTATGTTTGATATTCTATGTTCTATGTTGAAAATGAAATGTTCTATGTTGAAAATTTAATGTTCTATGTTTGGAGTTCATTGTTCTATGTTTGATATTCGATGTTCTATGTTTGAAATTCAATGTTCTATGTATGATATTCAATGTTCTATGTCGAAAATGAAATGTTCTATGTTGAAAATTCAATGTTCTTTGTTCTGATATTCAATTTTCTATATTTGATATTCAATGTTCTATGTTTGGTATTCAATGTTCTTTGTTCATAATTCAATGTTCTATGTTGATAATGCAATTTTATATGCTGAAAATTCAATGTTCTATGATTGGTATTCATTGTTCTATGTTTGATATTCAATGTTGTATATTTGATATTTAATGTTCTATTTTTGATATTCAATGTTTGATATTGAAAATTCAAAGTTCTATGTTGAAAATGCATTGTTCTATGTTGAAAATTCAATGTTCTATGTTTGATATTCAATGTTCTATGTTTGATATTCAATGTTCTTTGTTTGATAGTCTATGTTCTATGTTTGGTATTCAATGTTCTATGTTGATATTCAATGTTTGATGTTGAAAATTCAATGTTCTATGTTGAAAATTCAATGTTCTATGTTGAAAAGTCAATGCCCTATGTTTAAAATACAATGTTCTATGTTGAAAATTCAATGTTCTATTTTTGATATTCAATGTTCGATGTTGAAAATTCAATGTTCTATGTTGTATATTCAATGTTCTATGTTTAATATTCAATGTTCTATGTTTAATATTCAATGTTCTATTTTTGAAAGCAAACAAGACTTAAGAGGGATACACACAGAAATAAAGAGAATGACTTATAAAAAATAAAAAGCCACTGAAGGTGGATGCATTTCAGACAAAAAAGGAAAAATGCTAACAGGCAATAAGGATATATATAGATAGATGGCAGGAATATATAACATAAACTATTTCATGATCAAAGGGACAAGAAACCAATTACAAAATGTACATCAAGCTATACAATCTTAAAATCTGAGGTGGGAAAAGCTATAAAAACAATGAAAAAGGGAAAAGCAGCAGGACCTGACAGCATACAGATAGAGATGATACAGGCACTAGAAGATTTTGGCATTGAAGTGATTACAGACATATTCAACAACATATACCACACAGGATACATACCAAATGAACTAAAAACATCAAATTGATGTGATGAATATGTTTGATATTCAATGTTCTATGTTGATATTTAATGTTCTATTTTGATATTCAATGTTTTATGTTGAAAATTCAATGTTCTATGTTGAAAATTCAATGTTCAATGTTTGGTATTCAATGTTCTATGTTTGAGATTCAATGTTCTATGTTGAAAATGAAGTGTTCTATGTTGAAAATTCAATGTTCTATGTTAGAAATTCAATGTACTATGTTTAAAATACAATGTTCTATGTTGAAAATTCAATGTGCTATGTTCAAAATACAAATTTCTATGTTGAAAATTCAATGTTCTATGTTTGATATTAAATGCTCTATGTCGAAAATTCAATGTTCTATGTTTGATATTCAATGTTCTATGTTTGATTTTCAATGTTCTATGTTTGATATTCAATGTTCTGTGTTTGTATTCAATGTTCTATGTTTGATATTCAATATTCTATGTTGAA
Organism: Megaustenia siamemsis; assembly: GCA_032433765.1. Lineage (NCBI taxonomy): Eukaryota > Metazoa > Mollusca > Gastropoda > Stylommatophora > Ariophantidae > Megaustenia > Megaustenia siamemsis. The sequence continues at coordinate 18,022,023 of JAVIAB010000159.1, forward strand.
AATTCAGTGTTCTATGTTTAATATTAAATGTTCTATTATGAAAATTAATGTTCTATAATTGATATTAATGTCCTATGTTTGATATTCTATGTTCTATGTCGAAAATGAAATGTTCTATGTTAAAATTCAATGTTCTTTGTTTGATATTCAATGTTCTATGTTTGTATTCAATGTTCTATGTTGAAAATGCAATGTTCTATGTTGAAAATTCAACGTTTTATGTTGCATATTCAATGTTCTATGTGATAATTCAATGTTCTATGTTGATAATGCAATGTTATATGCTGAAAATTCAATGTTCTATGATTGGTATTCAATGTTCTATGTTTGATATTCGATGTTCTATGTTTGGTATTCAATGTTTAATGTTTGATATTAAATGTTCTATATTGATATTTAATGTTCTTTTTTTGATATTCAATGTTTGATGTTGAAAATTCAATGTTCTATGTTGAAAATGCATTGTTCTATGTGAAAATTCATTGTTCTATGTTTGATATTCAATGTTCTATGTTTGGTAGTCAATGTTTTATGTTGAAAATGCATTGTTATTGTTGAAAATTCAATGTTCTATGTTTGATATTCAATGTTCTATGTTTGGTATTCGGTGTTCTATGTTTAATATTCAATGTTCTATGTTTGATATTCAATGTTCTATGTCGAAAATGAAATGTTCTATATTGAAAATTCAATGTTCGATGTTGAAAATTCAATGTTCTATGTTTGACATTCAATGTTCTATGTTTTGTATTCAATGTTTGATGTTGAAAATTCAATGTTGAAAATGTATTGTTCTATGTTGAAAATTCAATGTTCTATGTTTGATATTCAATGTTCTATGTTTAATATTCGGTGTTCTATGTTTAATATTCAATGTTCTATGTTTGATATTCAATGTTCTATGTCGAAAATGAAATGTTCTATATTGAAAATTCAATGTTCTATGTTGTATATTCAATGTTCTATGTTTAATATTCAATGTTCTATTTTTGAAAGGAAACAAGACTTAAGAGGGATACACACAGAAATAAAGAGAATTACTTATAAAAATAAAAAAGCCACTGAAGGTGGATGCATTTCAGACAAAAAGGAAAAATGCTAACAGGCAATAAGGATATATATAGATAGATGGCAGGAATATATAACATAACTATTTCATGATCAAAGGGACAAGAAACCAATTACAAAATGACATCAGGCTATACAATCTTAAAATCTGAGGTGGGAAAAGCATAAAAACAATGAAAAAGGGATAAAAAAAAAGAAAAAAAAAAGCAGGACCTGACAGCATACAGGATAAAGATGATACAGGCACTAGAAGATTTTGGCATTGAAGTGATTACAGACATATTCAACAACATATACCACACAGGATACATACCAAATGAACTAAAAACATCAAATTGATGTTATGAATATGTTTGATATTCAATGTTCTATGTTTGATATTCAATGTTCTATGTTTGAGATTCAATGTTCTATGTTGAAAATGAAATGTTCTATGTGAAAATGAAATGTTCTATGTTAGAAATTTAATGTACTATGTTTAAAATACAATGTTCTATGTTGAAAATTCAATGTACTATGTTCAAAATACAAATTTCTATGTTGAAAATTCAATGTTCTATGTTTGACATTCAATGTTCTATGATTGGTATCAATGTTTATGTTGAAAATTCAAAGTTCTATGTTGAAAATGCATTGTTCTATGTTGAAAATTCAATGTTCTATGTTTGATATTCAATGTTCTATGTTTGATATTCAATGTTCTTTGTTTGAAGTCTATGTTCTATGTTGGTATTCAATGTTCTATGTTTGATATTCAATGTTTGATGTTGAAAATTCAATGTTCTATGTTGAAAATTCAATGTTCTATGTTGAAAAGTCAATGCCCTATGTTTAAAATACAATGTTCTATTTGAAAATTCAATGTTCTATTTTTGAATATTCAATGTTCGATGTTGAAAATTCAATGTTCTTGTGTATATTCAATGTTCTATGTTAATATTCAATGTTCTATGTTTAATATTCAATGTTCTATTTTTGAAAGCAAAACAAGACTTAAGAGGGATACACACAGAAATAAAGAGAATGACTTATAAAATAAAAAAAGCCACTGAAGGTGGATGCATTTCAGACAAAAAAGGAAAAAATGCTAACAGGCAATAAGGATATATATAGATAGATGGCAGGAATATATAACATAACTATTTCATGATCAAAGGGACAAGAAACCAATTACAAAATGTACATCAAGCTATACAATCTTAAAATCTGAGGTGGGGAAAAGCTATAAAAACAATGAAAAAGGGAAAAGCAGCAGGACCTGACAGCATACAGATAGAGATGATACAGGCACTAGAAGATTTTGGCATTGAAGTGATTACAGACATATTCAACAACATATTACCACACAGGATACATACCAAATGAACTAAAAACATCAAATTGATGTGATGAATATGTTTGATATTCAATGTTCTATGTTGATATTCAATGTTCTATTTCTGATATTCAATGTTTTATGTTGAAAATTCAATGTTCTATGTTGAAAATCAATGTTCAATGTTTGGTATTCAATGTTCTATGTTGAGATTCAATGTTCTATGTTGAAAATGAAGTGTTCTATGTTGAAAATTCAATGTTCTATGTTAGAAATTCAATGTACTATGTTAAAAATACAATGTTCTATGTTGAAAATTCAATGTGCTATGTTCAAAATACAAATTTCTATGTTGAAAATTCAATGTTCTATGTTTGATATTAAATGCTCTATGTCGAAAATTCAATGTTCTATGTTTGATATTCAATGTTCTAGTTTGATTTTAATGTTCTATGTTTGATATTCAATGTTCTGTGTGGTATTCAATGTTCTATGTTTGATATTCAATATTCTATGTTGAAAATTCAGTGTTTATGTTTAATATAAATGTTCTATTATGAAAATTTAATGTTTATAATTGATATTTAATGTCCTATGTTGATATTCTATGTTCTATGTCGAAATGAAATGTTCTATGTTAAAATTCAATGTTCTTGTTTGATATTCAATGTTCTATGTTTGGTATTCAATGTTCTATGTTGAAAATGCAATGTTCTATGTGAAAATCAACGTTTATGTTGCATATTCAATGTTCTATGTTGATAATTCAATGTTCTATGTGTTAATGCAATGTTATATGCTGAAAATTCAATGTTCTATGATTGGTATTCAATGTTCTATGTTTGATATTCGAGTTCTATGTTTGGTATTCAATGTTTAAATGTTGATATTAAATGTTCTATATTTGAATTTAATGTTCTTTTTTTGAATATTCAATGTTCTATGTTGAAAATTGCATTGTTCTATGTTGAAAATTCAATTGTTCTATGTTTGATATTCAATGTTCTATGTTTGGTAGTCAATGTTTTATGTTGAAAATGCATTGTTATTTGTTGAAAAATTCAATGTTCTATGTTTGATATTCAATGTTCTATGTTTGGTATTCGGTGTTCTATGTTTAATATTCAATGTTCTATGTTTGATATTCAATGTTCTATGTCGAAAATGAAATGTTCTATATTGAAAATTCAATGTTCGATGTTGAAAATTCAATGTTCTATGTTTGACATTCAATGTTCTAGTTTGTATTCAATGTTTGATGTTGAAAATTCAATGTTGAAAATGTATTGTTCTATGTTGAAAATTCAATGTTCTATGTTTGATATTCAAGGTTCTATGTTTAATATTCGGTGTTCTATGTTTAATATTCAATGTTCTATGTTTGATATTCAATGTTCTATGTCGAAAAATGAAATGTTCTATATTGAAAATTCAATGTTCTATGTTGTATATTCAATGTTCTATGTTTAATATTCAATGTTCTATTTTTGAAAGGAAAACAAGACTTAAGAGGGATACACACAGAAATAAAGAGAATTACTTATAAAAAATAAAAAAGCCACTGAAGGTGGATGCATTTCAGACAAAAAAGGAAAAATGCTAACAGGCAATAAGGATATATATAGATAGATGGCAGGAATATATAACCTACTATTTCATGATCAAAGGGACAAGAAACCAATTACAAAATGTACATCAGGCTATACAATCTTAAAATCTGAGGTGGGAAAAGCTATAAAAACAATGAAAAAGGAAAAAAGCAGCAGGACCTGACAGCATACAGATAAAGATGATACAGGCACTAGAAGATTTTGGCATTGAAGTGATTACAGACATATTCAACAACATATACCACACAGGATACAACCAAATGAACTAAAAACATCAAATTGATGTTATGAATATGTTTGATATTCAATGTTCTATGTTTGATATTCAATGTTCTATGTTTGAGATTCAATGTTCTATGTTGAAAATGAAATGTTCTATGTTGAAAATGAAATGTTCTATGTTAGAAATTTAATGTACTATGTTTAAAATACAATGTTCTATGTTGAAAATTCAATGTACTATGTTCAAAATACAAATTCTATGTTGAAAATTCAATGTTCTATGTTTGACATTCAATGTTCTATGATTGGTATTCATGTTTTATGTTGAAAATTCAATGTTCTATGTTGAAAATGCATTGTTCTATGTTGAAAATTCAACGTTTTATGTTGATAATGCAATGTTATATGCTGAAAATTCAATGTTCTATGTTTGGAATTCAATGTTCTATGTTGATATTCGATGTTCTATATTAAAAATTCAATGTTTTTTGTTTGATAATCAATGTTCTATGTTAGGTATTCAATGTTTAATGTTGTGAAAATTCAATGTTCTATGTTGAAATGCATTGTTCTATGTTGAAAATTCAATGTTCTTTGTTTGATATTCATTTTCTATTTTTAATATTCAATGTTCTATTTTGAAAGGAAACAAGACTTAAGAGGGATACACACAGAAATAAAGAGAAAGACTGATAAAAATAAAAAGCCACTGAAGGTGGATGCATTTCAGACAAAAAAAAGGAAAAAATGCTAACAGGCAATAAGGATATATATAGATAGATGGCAGGAATATATAAACATAACTATTTCATGATCAAAGGGACAAGAAACCAATTACAAAATGTACATCAGGCTATACAATCTTAAATCTGAGGTGGGAAAAAGCTATAAAAACAATGAAATAGGGAAAAGCAGCAGGACCTGACAGCATACAGATAGAGATGATACAGGACAGTAGAAAATTTTGGCATTGAAGTGATTACATACATATTCAAAAAAATATACCACACAGGATACATACCAAATGAACTAAAAACATCAAATTGATGTAATGAATATGTTGATATTCAATGTTCTATTTTTGATATTCAATATTCTATGTCTGATATTCAATTTTCTATATTTGATATTCAATGTTCTATGTTTGATATTCAATGTTCTATGTTTGGTATTCAATGCTTTATGTTGAAAATTCAATGTTCTATGTTGAAAATGCATTGTTCTATGTTGAAAATTCAATGTTCTATGTTTGAATCAATGTTCTATGTTGATGTCGGTGTTCTATGTTAATATTCAATGTTCTATGTTGGATATTCAATGTTCTATGTTGATATTTACTGTTATATTTGATATTCAATGTATTATGTTGAAAAGTCAATGTTCTATGTTGAAAATTCAATGTTCAATGTTTGGTTCAATGTTCTATGTTTGATATTAGATGTTCTATGTTTGGTATTCAATTTCTATTGATATTCCATGTTCTATGTGAAAATGAAAGTTCTATGTTGAAAATTCAATGTTCTATGTAGAAAATGCAAGTACTATGTTGAAAATACAATGTTCTATGTTTGAAATTCAACGTACTATGTTCAAAAATACAAATTTCTATGTTGAAAATTCAATGTTCTATGTTTGATATCAATGTTCTATGTTTAATATTCAATGTTCTATGTTAATATTCAATGTTCTATTTTTGAAAGGAAACAAGACAAGAGGGATACACACAGAAATAAAGAGATACTTATAAAAATAAAAAGCCACTGAAGGTGGATGCATTTCAGACAAAAAAGGAAAATGCTAACAGGCAATAATGATATATATAGATAGATGGCAGAAATATATAACATGGACTATTTCATGATCAAAGGGACAAGAAACCAATTACAAAATGTACATCAGCTATACAATCTTAAAATCTGAGGTGGGAAAAGCTATAAAAACAATGAAAAAGGGAAAAAAGCAGCAGGACATGACAGCATACAGATAGAGATGATACAGGCACTAGAGATTTTGGCATTGAAGTGATTACAGACATATTCAACAACATATACCACACAGGATACATACCAAATGAACTAAAAACATCAAATTGATGTGATGATATGTTTGATATTCAATGTTCTATGTTGATATTTAATGTTCTATTTTTGATATTCAATGTTTTATGTTGAAAATTCAATGTTCTATGTTGAAAATTCAATGTTCAATGTTTGGAATTCAATGTTCTATGTTTGGATTCAATGTCTATGTGAAAATGAAATGGTCTATGTTGAAAATTCAATGTTCTATGTTAGAAATTCAATGTACTATGTTTAAAATACAATGTTCTATGTTGAAAATTTCAATGTACTATGTTCAAAATACAAAATTGATGTTGAAAATTCAATGTTCTATGTTTATATTTAATGTTCTATGTCGAAAATTCACTGTTCTATGTTTGTTTTTCAGTGTTCTATGTTTAAAATACAATATTCTATGTTGAAAATTCAATGTTATATGTGTTAATATTAAATGTTCCATTATGAAAATTTAATGTTCTATAATTTAATATTTAATGTCCTATGTTGATATTCTATGTTTCTATGTTGAAAATGAAATGTTCTATGTTGAAATTCAATGTTCTATGTTTGTGTTCATTGTTCTATGTTGATATTCGATGTTCTATGTTTGAAATTCAATGTTCTATGTATGATATTCAATGTTCTATGTTGAAAATGCATTGTTCTATGTGAAAATTCTATGTTCTATGTTTGACATTCAATGTTCTATGTTTGGTATTCAATGTTTGCTGTTGAAAATTCAATGTTCTATGTTGAAAATGTATTGTTCTATGTTGAAAATTCAATGTTCTATGTTTTATATTCATTGTCTATGTTTAATATTCGGTGTTCTATGTTTAATATTCAATGTTCTATGTTTAATATTCAATGTTCTATGTTTGATATTCAATGTTCTATTTCGAAAATGAAATGTTCTATATTAAATTCAATGTTCTATGTTGTATATTCAATGTTCTATGTTTAATATTCAATGTTCTATTTTTGAAAGGAAACAAGACTTAAGAGGGATACACACAGAAATATAAAGAGAATTACTTATAAAAATAAAAAACCACTGAAGGTGGATGCATTTCAGACAAAAAAAAGGAAAAATGCTAACAGGCAATAAGGCTAATAAGGATATATATAGATAGATGGCAGGAATATATAACATAACTTTTCATGATCAAAGGGACAAGAAACCAATTACAAAATGTACATCAGGCTATACAATCTTAAAATCTGAGGTGGGAAAAGCTATAAAAACAATGAAAAAGGGAAAAAGCAGCAGGACCGACAGCATACAGATAAAGATGATACAGGCACTAGAAGATTTGGCATTGAAGTGATTACAGACAATTCAAAAACATATACCACACAGGATACATACCAAATGAAACTAAAACATCAAATTGATGTTATGAATATGTTGATATTCAATTGATATTCAATGTTCTATGTTTGAGATTCAATGTTCTATGTTGAAAATGAAATGTTCTATGTTGAAAATTCAATGTTCTATGTTAGAAATTTAATGTACTATGTTTAAAATTACAATGTTTCTATGTTGAAAAATTCAATGTACTATGTTCAATACAAATTTCTATGTTGAAAATTCAATGTTCTATGTTTGACATTCAATGTTCTATGATTGGTATTCAATGTTTTATGTTGAAAATTCAATGTTCTATTTGAAAATGCATTGTTCTATGTTGAAAATTCAACGTTTTATGTTGATAATGCAATTTATATGTTGAAAATTCAATGTTCTATGTTGGTATTCAATGTTCTATGTTGATATTCGATGTTCTATGTTTAATATTCAATGTTCTATGTTTGATATTCAATGTTCTATGTCGAAAATGAAATGTTCTATATTGAAAATTCAATGTTCTTTGTTGATAATCAATGTTCTATGTTAGGTATTCAATGTGTAATGTTGAAAATTCAATGTCTATGTTGAAAATGCATTGTTCTATGTTGAAAATTCAATGTTCTTGTTTTAATATTCATTGTTCTATGTTTAATATTCAATGTTATATTTTGAAAGGAAACAAGACTTAAGAGGGATACAATCAGAAATAAAGAGAATGACTTATAAAAATAAAAAAGCCACTGAAGGTGGATGCATTTCAGACAAAAAGGAAAAATGCTAACAGGCAATAAGGATATATATAGATAGATGGCAGGAATATATACATAATATTTCATGATCAAAGGGACAAGAAACCAATTACAAAATGTACATCAGGCTATACAATCTTAAATCTGAGGCGGGAAAAGCTATAAAAACAATGAAAAAGAAAGGAAAAAGCAGCAGGACCTGACAGCATACAGATAAGATGATACAGGCACTAGAAGATTTGGCATTGAAGTGATTACAAACATATTCAACAAAATATACCACACAGGATACATACCAAATGAACTAAAAACATCAAATTGATGTAATGAATATGTTTGATATTCAATGTTCTATTTTGATATTCAATATTCAGTTTGATATTCAATTTTCTATATTTGATATTCAGTGTTCTATGTTGATATTCAATGTTCTATGTTGGTATTCAATGTTTATGTTAAATTCAATGTTCTATGTGAAATGCATTGTCCTATGTTGAAAATTAATGTTCTATGTTTGATATTCAATGTACTAGTTTAAAATACAATATTCTATGTTGAAAATTCAATGTTATATGTTAATATTAAATGTTCCATGTATGAAAATTAATGTCTATAATTGATATTAATGTCCTATGTTTGATATTCTATGTTCTATGTTGAAAATGTGAAATGTTCTTTGTCGAAAATTCATGTTCTATGTTTGGTGTTCATTGTTCTATGTTTGATATTCGATGTTTATGTTTGAAATTCAATGTTCTATGTATGGATATTCAATGTCTCTATGTTGACAAATTCACTGTTCTATGTTGAAAATTCAATGATCTATGTTGATATTCAATGTTCTATGTCTGATATTTAATGTTCTATTTTTGAATTTCAATGTTTTATGTTGAAAATTCAATGTTCTATGTTGAAAATTCAATGTTCAATGTTTGGAATTCAATGTTCTATGTTTGATATTCAATGTTCTATGTTGGTATTCGGTGTTCTATGTTTAATATTCAATGTTCTATGTTTGATATTCAATGTTCTATGTTCGAAAAGAAATGTTCTATATTGAAAATTCAATGTTCGATTTGAAAATCAATGTTCTATGTTGTATATTCAATGTTCTATGTTGATATTAAATGTTCTATGTTTAATATTCAATGCTATTTTTTGAAAGGAAACAAGACTTAAGAGGGATACACGCAGAAATAAAGAGAATGACTTATAAAAATAAAAAAGCCACTGAAGGTGGATGCATTTCAGACAAAAAAGGAAAAATGCTAACAGGCAATAAGGATATATATAGATAGATGGCAGGAATATATAACATAATAACTATTCATGATCAAAGGGACAAGAAACCAATTACAAAATGTACATCAGGCTATACAATCTTAAAATCTGAGGTGGGAAAAGCTAATAAAAACAATGAAAAAGGGAAAAGCAGCAGGACCTGACAGCATACAGATAAAGATGATACAGGCACTAGAAGATTTTGGCATTGAAGTGATTACAGACATATTCAAAAACATATACCACACAGGATACATACAAATGAACTAAAAACATCAAATTGATGTTATGAATATGTATGATATTCAATGTTCTATGTTTGATATTCAATGTTCTATGTTTGAGATTCAATGTTCTATGTTGAAAATGAAATGTTCTATGTTGAAAATTCAATGTTCTATGTTAGAAATTTAATGTACTATGTTTAAAATACAATGTTCTATGTTGAAAATTCAATGTACTATGTTCAAAATACAAATTTCTATGTTGAAAATTCAATGTTCTATGTTTGACATTCAATGTTCTATGATTGTATTCATGTTTATGTTGAAAATCTCAATGTTCTATGTTGAAAATGCATTGTTCTATGTTGAAAATTCAACGTTTTATGTTGATATGCAATGTTAAATGCTGAAAATTCAATGTTCTATGTTTGGTATTCAATGTGTATGTTTGATATTCGATGTTCTATGTTTAATATTCAATGTTCTATGTTTGATATTCAATGTTCTATGTCGAAAATGAAATGTTCTATATTGAAATTCAATGTTCTTTGTTGATAATCAATGTTCTATGTTAGGTATTCAATGTTTAATGTTGAAAATTCAATGTTCTATGTGAAAATGCTTGTTCTATGTTGAAAAAATCAATGTTCTTTGTTTGATATTCATTGTTCTATGTTTAATATTCAATGTTCTATTTTTGAAAGGAAACAAGACTTAAGAGGGATACACACAGAAATAAAGAGAATTACTTATAAAAATAAAAAAGCCACTGAAGGTGGATGCATTTCAGACAAAAAGGAAAAATGCTAACAGGCAATAAGGATAGTATAGATAGATGGCAGGAATATATAACATAACTATTTCATGATCAAAGGGACAGAGAAACCAATTACAAAATGACATCAGGCTATACAATCTTAAAATCTGAGGTGGGAAAAAGCTAATTAATACAATGAAATAGGGAAAAGCAGCAGGACCTGACAGCATACAGATAGAGATGATACAGACACTAGAACATTTGGCATGAAGTGATTACATACATATTCAACAAAAATATACCACACAGGACACATACCAAATGAACTAAAAACATCAAATTGATGTAATGAATATGTTTGATATTCAATGTTCTATTTTTGATATTCAATATTCTGTGTTTGATATTCAATTTTCTATATTTGATATCAATGTTCTATGTTTGATATTCAAAGTTCTATGTTTGGTATTCAATGTTTTATGTTGAAAATTCAATGTTCTATGTTGAAAATGCATTGTCCTATGTTGAAAATCAATGTTCTTGTTTGATATTCGATGTTCTATGTTTGAAATTCAATGTTCTGTGTATGATATGATATTCAATGTTCTATATTTGATATTTAATGTTCTATTTTGATATTCAATTTTTTTGATATTGAAAAATCAATGTTCTATGTTGAAAATGCATTGTTCTATGTTGAAAATTCAATGTTCTATGTTTGATATTCAATGTTCTATGTTTGATATTCGGTGTTCTATGTTTAATATTCAATGTTCTATGTTTGATATTAAATGTCTATGTTTGATATTTAAGTTCTATTTTTGATATTCAATGTTTTATGTTGAAAATTCAAGTTCTATGTTGAAAATTCAATGTTCAAGTTTGGTATTCAATGTTCTATGTTTGATATTAGATGTTCTATGTTTGGTATCAATTTTCTATGTTTGATATTCCATGTTCTATGTTGAAAATGAAATGTTCTATGTTGAAAATTCAATGTTCTATGTTAGAAATGCAATGTACTATGTTTAAAATACAATGTTCTATGTTGAAAATTCAATGTACTATGTTGAAAATACAAATTTCTATGTTGGAAAATTCAATGTTCTATGTTTGATATTCAATGTTCTATGTTTAATATTCAATGTTCTATGTTTAATATTCAATGTTCTATTTTTCAAAGGAAACAAGACAAGAGGTATACACACAGAAATAAAGAGAATGACTTATAAAAATAAAAAAGCCACTGAAGGTGGATGCATTTCAGACAAAAAAGGAAAAATGCTAACAGGCAATAATGATATATATAGATAGATGGCAGGAATATATAACAATACTATTTCATGATCAAAGGGACAAGAAACCAATTACAAAATGTACATCAGGCTATACAATCTTAAAATCTGATGTGGGAAAGCTATAAAAACAATGAAAAAGGGAAAAGCAGCAGGACCTGACAGCATACAGATAGAGATGATACAGGCACTAGAAGATTTTGGCATTGAAGTGATTACAGACATATCAACAACATATACCACACAGGATACATACCAAATGAACTAAAAACATCAAATTGATGTGATGAATATGTTTTGATATCAATTCTATGTTTGATATTTAATGTTCTATTTTTGATATTCAATGTTTTATGTTGAAAATTCAATGTTCTATGTTGAAAATTCAATGTTCAATGTTTGGAATTCAAATTCTATGTTTGAGATTCAATGTTCTATGTGAAAATGAAATGTTCTATGTTGAAAATTCAATGTTCTATGTTAGAAAATTCAATGTACTGTGTTTAAAATACAATGTTCTATGTTTGAAAATTCAATGTACATGTTCAAAATACAAATTCTATGTTGCAAATTCATGTTCTATGTTTTATATTTAATGTTCTATGTCGAAAAATTCACTGTTCTATGTTTGATATTCAGTGTTCTATGTTTGATATTCAATGTTCTATGTTTGATTTCAATGTTCTTTTTTTGATATTCCATGTTCTATATTTGGTATTCACAGTTCTATGTTTGATATTCAATGTACTATGTTTAAAATACAATATTCTATGTTGAAAATTCAATGTTATATGTTTAATATTAAATGTTCCATTATGAAAATTTAATGTTCCTATAATTGATATTTAATGTCCTATGTTTGATATTCTATGTTCTATGTGAAAATGAAATGTTCTATGTTGAAAATTCAATGTTCTATGTTGGTGTTCATTGTTCTATGTTTGATATTCGATGTTCTATGTATGATATTCAATGTTCTATGTTGAAAATGCATTGTTCTATGTTGAAAATTCAATGTTCTATGTTTGACATTCAATGTTCTATGTTTGGTATTCAATGTTTGATGTTGAAAATTCAATGTTCTATGTGAAAATGTATTGTTCTATGTTGAAAATTCAATGTTCTTTGTTTGATATTCAATGTTCTATGTTAATATTCGGTGTTCTATGTTTAATATTCAATGTTCTATGTTTGATATATCAATGTTCTATGTCGAAAATGAAATGTTCTATATTGAAAATTCAATGTTCTTGGTTGATATTCAATGTTCTATGTTTAATATTCAATGTTCTATTTTTGAAAGGAAACAAGGACTTAAGAGGGATACACACAGAAATAAAGAGAATTACTTATAAAAATAAAAAAGCCACTGAAGGTGGATGCATTTCAGACAAAAAAGGAAAAATGCTAACAGGCAATAAGGATAATAAGGATATAATAGATAGATGGCAGGAATATATACATAACTATTTCATGATCAAAGGGACAAGAAACCAATTACAAAATGTACATCAGGCTATACAATCTTAAAATCTGAGGTGGGAAAAGCTTATAAAAACAATGAAAAAGGGAAAAGCAGCAGGACTGACAGCATACAGATAAAGATGATACAGGCACTAGAAGATTTGGCATTGAAGTGATTACAGACATATTCAACAACATATACACACAGGATACATACCAAATGAACTAAAAACATCAAATTGATGTTATGAATATGTTTGATATTCAATGTTCTATGTTTGATATTCAATGTTCTATGTTTGAGATTCAATGTTCTATGTTGAAAAATGAAATGTTCTATGTTGAAAATTCAATGTTCTATGTTAGAAATTTAATGTACTATGTTTAAAAACAATGTTCTATGTTGAAAATTCAATGTACTATGTTCAAAATACAAATTTCTATGTTGAAAATTCAATGCTCTATGTTTGACATCAATGTTCTATGTTTGATATCAATGTTCTATGTTTGGTAGTCAATGTTTTATGTTGAAAATGCATTGTTCTATGTTGAAAATTCAATGTTCTATGTTTGATATTCAATGTTCTATGTTTGGTATTCGGTGTTCTATGTTTAATATTCAATGTTCTATGTTTGATATTCAATGTTCTATGTCGAAAATGAAATGTTCTATATTGAAAAATTCAATGTTCGATGTTGAAAATTCAATGTTCTATGTTGTATATTCAATGTTCTATGTTTAATATTAAATGTTCTATGTTTAATATTCAATGCTCTATTTTTGAAAGGAAACAAGACTAAGAGGGATACACGCAGAAATAAAGAGAATGACTTATAAAATAAAAAAGCCACTGAAGGGGATGCATTTCAGACAAAAAGGAAAAATGCTACAGGCAATAAGGATATATATAGATAGATGGCAGGAATATATAAACATAACTATTTCATGATCAAAGGGACAAGAAACCAATTACAAAATGTACATCAGGCTATACAATCTTAAAATCTGATGGTGGAAAAGCTAATTAATACAATGAAATAGGGAAAAGCAGCAGGACCTGACAGCATACAGATAGAGATGATACAGACCCTAGAACATTTTGGCATTGAAGTGATTACATACATAATTCAACAAAATATTACCACACAGGACAATACCAATGAACTAAAAAACATCAAATTGATGTAATTGAATATGTTGATATTCAATGTTCTATTTTTGATATTCAATATTCTGTGTTTGATATTCAATTTTCTATATTTGATATTCAATGTTCTATGTTTGAATTCAAAGTTCTATGTTTGGTATTCAATGTTTATGTTGAAAATTCAATGTTCTATGTTGAAAATGCATTGTCCTATGTTGAAAAATTCAATGTTCTATGTTTGATATTCGATGTTCTATGTTTGAAATTCAATGTTCTGTGTATGATATGATATTCAATGTTCTATATTGATATTTAATGTTCTATTTTTGATATTCAATTTTTGATATTGAAAAATCAAGTTCTATGTTGGAAAAATGCATTGTTCTATGTTGAAAATTCAATGTTATATGTTTGATATTCAATGTTCTATGTTTGATATCGGTGTTCTATGTTTAATATTCAATGTTCTATGTTTGATATTCAATGTTCTATGTTTGATATTTAATGTCTATTTTTGATATTCAATGTTTTATGTTGAAAATTCAAGTTCTATGTGAAAATTCAATGTTCAATGTTGGTATTCAAATGTTCTATGTTTGATATTAGATGTTCTATGTT
>JAVIAB010000159.1:18037287-18187287 GCA_032433765.1 Megaustenia siamemsis
GATCTAACTGTGTGTGTGTGTGCACAACGAACAGATGTGTAAAAAAGCATGTGTACCTAACCATACATGCGTACAAGCATAAATCTGTATATATTACCACAAAGCACACACAAGAAACCTCGAAGGTGTCCAAATGTAAAAATGTTTTTTTTTAAATTGTCATTATCATCAGCTTTACAGCAGCTACGCATCTCTGTGCATCTTGATCCTTTATTGTTATTTTTTTTTTACCACTTCTAGCTTAATCATGTTCTAGCATATTTGTCAAGTTTTTTTTTTTTCCTGACAGTTTTGCTCCGAAATTCATGCTTGCGCCAATGTTAAAATTTGAACGAATTTGTGTTAGAAAGATTGAAGGAACATCGAATCAGAGCATGAGATCGAGTTATTCATGTTCTCATGAACTGCAGGCAAGGGATGAAAATGATCTCAGATGAAATCTAAATGAATTAAGGATATCAGATATTGCTTTTAATATATTCTCATAGGAATAAGGTATTATTATGTAGCTGGACAGTACTGAACTAAGAACTAATTGTTAACGATCTCAAGAAAAGAGACTAGTTTTATCATTTTCTGGATGTTGGCAGAGACAATTCTTAGAAGAGAATTCATTGTCATAACGGATGCTGGGATTGAGCTGATGCAGTTCTCTCTTCAGATCTAATTGTATTACAACAAATAGAACTTTCAGTCAGAGAGAAATACAAAACTACTAGCAACAATTAACACGAAACTGTCAAACAGAAACCAAAAACAAAAACTCTTAGACAAAAAACACCAAATGATAAACATGAAAGTAGAAAAATAGTCATTTATTTAAACGGATTTTGGAACTATATTTTAATCTTTGCAGGATGCAGACGATTCTCAAGTTGTGACGGAGAACATCCCACCTAGGGAATCACACATTAGGGTAAGTTAAACATCAATATAGAGTTGAGTAATGTTCGTGAGAGTGCCAGTATTAAATTGAAAGAGAATCATGATATAGTGTAGGTGTGTAGTTCTCTATGTCATCATTTGTAATAATGAAGTAACGTAATCTGAATTCGCATCCATCTTGTCTAGAGTTGATGGAATATTTGAATGATCATCACTGATTTATCAGACAGTAGTTCTTTAATTTCAACATCAGACCCATTCGCTATAACTTCAGCAGTAAATGAGGAATGAGCCATACGACCACTCGTGTTCGTTACCATCATGTGCAGGAGAAACTAAGATGTCAAGCTGCAACACAAAAATAATATCAACGAAAGACTATTTGCAGATGACCATACCGTGATAGCACAAACAGCATAGAGGGGCAACACTATCTCATGTCCATGTATTAGGGGTTACAATAAATGAAATGAGCATGAAAATAAACAGAAGAAACAATAGAAGTTATGGTAAGGGGGGGGGGGAGATAATTTAATCGTAAATATCTTGGTAGAGGACACAAGTATCATAGTTCAAGTATCTTGGAACAACATCTCTGAAGATGGCAAAATGGACAACACAATGTTATTTCCGGTACAGGGAGGATAGATCTTAGCTACTCTCCTACAACACAAAAGAGTGCCGATCAAGTGTTGTCATTGCCAAACATGGTCATTCACAATAAATGAAAAAATAGTCACCAGAGAAATGTCAGTTGTTTGAGGAAAGCTTTACGAGTGACCAGAAAAGACAAATAAGAAATGATTTAATAAGAAATGTCATAGAACCGACAAGAAATAAAATTAGTTCCTCTACTGGAAAGTCCAAGCTCCGTTAAGGGATAGAAGTACAACTAAGAGAAATCTTCAACTTTTCCTTTCTCATTTCAATAAATGTTGACTGTTTCCTTCTAATGATTACAACCTGCTTGCTTTCTTTTTGAACGCTGGTACCTATAAACATTATTTCGTTTCTTGTTTAGCCCATCGTAGGAACATATTCAACTTGAGTATGAATGAAACATAAATATAAATATGAACTGTTTGTAGAATATGTTATTGTATTGTGTACACCATATATCATGTCTATTTATGAGCATATTTAAAAATTATTTGAGACTGATAATTATATTGATGTTAAGACATGAATCTTGAACGAATGTATTTCTATTTTAGACTACAGTCTTCCGTGATGAAAATGGCTTTGGCTTCTCTTTGGAGGTGAACGTCCACCAGTAGTTACCAGGTGATTAAAGGTAGGTTGTGTGTGAGTGCTGGCATGCCTTCTGTTAATATCACTTTTGAACCGACAAACGACAGCTCCACGACAGGAAAACATTTGTAATTTTTTCTTTCATTTTGGAATTAGGTTATCTACCTTACAATAATTGCTTCCCTTACATTACAAAATTTGATTAATTTATTATTAATGTTAAACTTAAGTATTTTAGAACAGTCAAATATAAATACTATTTGCCTCCTATTTTAAAAAAATATATTTTTCTTATTAAACTGTAAAAGTGAATGCTCGAAATAATTGTAAAACATTGAGTGTTATTCTATGTTGTGTTGTACTTTCTTCTAGATTCTCCAGCTGACAAGCAGGAATAATGAAAGGTGACCAGGTACTCAAAGTTAATAACCGGAAAACTTACAAGTCAACCTGTAACACTGTTGATCGATTTATCAGGTGAGCAATTTGTGATGGAGTTGTTCTATTAACATGTTGTCTCCTGGTCTCTTCACATCTTTTTTACATGTTTTGTCTCTCAGTCTCTATACATCTTATTTACATGTTTTGTCTCCAGGTCTCTTCACATCTTCTTTACATGTTTTGTCTCCAATGTCTCTGTCATGTTGACTTCACTTTGCCCTATTACCTCATGATGTCACATACTTTCAGCTGCTGTAATTTTTTCAAGAACACTTCACTGTATACATAACTATCTATACTGACCATCTCTAGTGCCTTCTCTTGGCTTCACTGTTAGACAGTTCTTGAATGACGATTTGTTTGGCAACCTTATACCAAGAAAATTTCTTGAGATGGAATTTAAAGATCTTGATGATGACTTTGAGATTAATCACAGTTCTTCATGTCAGTCCATGCAAAGACTGTTTTTAATACTTTCAGAAGATGATCTTTTCTTCTTTAGTGTTCTCTTTAATCAGTACAAAATATGATCCTAAAAATATAAATTACTACAAATTGTTTCTTTAGCAATTTCATTTCATTTAAATTTCATTGTATTTATTTAAGGAAGTTATGCACACTAGTTCTCATGGATAAGCAGAATGAATAATTATAAATCTGTGACAATTAACACTGTGAAGCTATAAAATTAGCACATGGCAGTATCCAGTCATTTGAAAAGAAAAACTCATCAAATCTATGTTGACTAGAGAGAAGTTGGAATTCTTGAGTTGTATACTTCAGAAGCTCATCAAATCTGTATTGAATATAAAGATGTTGGAGTCCTTGACCTAACCAGTGCCTGCTTCAGAAGCGTCAACATGAACATCTAGAGCTTGAGAATAAAGAGATGAGGTATTTAGCTAAAATAGTTTGTGTTTTTATTTTAAGCATTAATGAACCATTGTTAACTATTTCTGTACTATTTTATTGAAATAATATTGAAATTAATTAATCTTTTACAGGGTAATAGATCCAAAGTATTTGATACTGGAACTCTATAGGGACTACCAAGCCGTAGAGATCTGCAAAGATGTACAGGATGGTCTCCCTGTAGACAGTTTTCTGGAAGAAACAAGAAGTGATGTTGTGCTGATGAGAGTACAGCGCTTGCTACAGGTTTCTAAGTCACCATCTGAACCACAATCAAAGGTTAGTATTTTTGTTTTCTCATTGAAGATCATCATGTCGAGTAGAGATTGTGGGGGTGGTTATCGTTAAAAACACATGGGAGAGAGAGGGGGGGGGGGTATTATTGATTTAAATTATCTGGTAGAAAACACAAACCACTTGACATGAAACAAAATCATTTTGTGGCATGTGTTCTACCATAGATGAATCATCATCATGTGGGTCTTGATCGAGTATAGTGATGACCGTGGACATTTTGGGAGTATAGTGATGATAGTAGACAATGTTTTAATTTTATGTATAGTGATTTTGGAGGACATTTTAGAATAAGGTGATAATAGTGGACATTAATAGTGTTTAGTTATGTCCACACTTATTTATTTAATGTGTGATAAATTAAACTTTTGTATGTCTTTCTTCATATAATTATAGACTTGTTCCCTTGTTCTCATGCTAATCTTATTGTATTTTTGCTCACACCTTACCAGATTAATATTGGATCATCAGATTCAGCCAAATCCACAAATATCATCCGCATTCAAGAGAAGCTGGTGTTTGCTCCACACTTATGGGTAAATCTTTACTTTTCTCAATTTACCGTTTTCCTGTGATAACATCTGTCAAATTTCCTTCTTACCTCTATTCTCTATATTATGATTGTTGTAACTTTGCTTATAATTTTCAAAATATAACAATCAAAGATTGCAATTACATGGTTGGCGTATTGTTTTAGCATATATATAAACCATACAATGGTAAATTTTTAACATTTTTGGAACATTTTTACAAAAGTTTATTATTTTTCTAAATTTACAAAAAAATTAACATGTGCGCATTAACACTTATTTTTTCTATAGTGCAAAGTTATCATTTACCTTTCATCTCATATGTAAAATAAAATGTACAAAAGAAGACTTTAAATCGATCATTTATATCAGTGTCTAACATTTACAATTATTTACTTTAAATAAAGAACTGTCCCTTCCACTGAGACCAATGCTTCATTTCTCACTTGTTTTCTTAAACCTTTACGACTGTATTCTATCTTGTGCTTATGTTAACAAAAATTTTTTCACTCTTTTAAGCAGATTATTGTAATATTGTTGCATTATCTTCTTTCTCTAGATATACCAGCCCTATGTGGATAGCATGCACTTGGTCTATCAAGGAACTGTTTACCAATGTCATGAGGAAAACATGTGGATTAAGCATGAACTTATCCTGTTTTCTGAAGCACTTTTGATGACAAGTGAGATGCCAGACGGTTCTCTGTTTGTCTATAACAGTTAACAGTCCAATCAACATGCAGGATCTAGCTGGGCTTGAAATTAGCAGGACAAATTGTAAGTTGTTTCTGTATTACTTACTTAGGCTTATTTTTCTAAAATAATGTTTGCTGAATAATGCATTCATGAATGATGTAATGATAGATTTCAGCTTTATTATCTGGGACAACACAAACTTAAATACAAAAACATGTAAAGTGTTCTGCCCACTTTAGAAAGCTTTAGACAAACTGTTGAGTGTACCAGAAGAGTGAAAACCAAATATCTTTTCCAGGGGAAGAAATGAAAATAAAAAGAAGATATTATTGAATAATAAATTAATAAATAAATAAATAATGTCAGTCAATTGATATCTTAAATAAGATTCGTGTCTGGAAGGCTTCTTTTATTTTAAAAAATCTACTTTTGTTTTTAGTGTTGGGATGTTGTGTTAAAATAGTAAACTCAAAGAAAATAACTTGTGATAAAATTTGAATTTAAAAAGTTAGTAAATCAAAATATGTCAACAATTTCTGTGACTGATAACTACAGTATCAGACAAACAAAATCTGTAAGCAGATTAAAATGTTCTTGTCCTTCATGTTCAAGATTAAAGATAAAGTGATTTTGTTGTACAATTGGTGGGTTGCCATGAGGACAGGAACAGAGTTTTACCATTTCTCATGGTTTTCTAGGTAGAATATTCCAAATTTGGCCCACATTAGCATCACTGTCTTCTTTTATTTGTTCCCCCTCTGAGGTCGACCACAAGGCAATATTTGCTATTGTATCTCTTCTGAGTGCATGACCTTTCCAGTCCAAACTGTTGTCTCTCTGTGTTTTGAAGTTCTTTGCCCTTAACCTCTTGAAGCTGCCCCTGTTTGGCCAAATTATGCTAATCCACATTATGTACTATTTATTACTATATGTTTAATTTGTATTATTATATGTATTATTACTTTAATTTGGGTTTTTCTTGTTGTTCTTAATATATATTGAAGTGCAGTATGTATTAAAGTATCATCATTCTTTCTTATTATTCTTGTTTATGAACCACAGTGATCTGTTATTTCCCCTAAACTAACCATTTTTGTTATTTCCCTTTTTTGCAGCATCAGAGTTTATCCTTCATCTCAGGAAAAAGGAGGTGTCAAAAAAGCCAACAAAGGCAAGCCAATTTGACATTTGTCGGACATTGATTCTACAAGCTGCATCAACAAAGAACAAGTTTGTGTGGAAGTGTCTACTAGAGCAGAGAGTGTCAGCAGTTACCGGTCGTAGACTCAATGTTATCATCCCCACAGAGCAGTCAGTGGAGCAGATTATTAATTTGTGAAGATTTCATTCTGTAATTTTGTTATCAGGTGTGGTTCACTACAGCTGTGAATGATCTTTACAGCAATAACCCAGCAGAGTAATTGCCACTTAGAAAGTTGCTCACTGTTGAATTGGCAAACTTTACCATCTTTCAGAAATATTATTTTGAAATGTACATTTATTTGCTCAAGTTTTATTTTTTTTTTTTTTTTCTGATTATTTCTATGTATTTTGTTATTTTCTATTTATAAACTGTGTACATATATTCATATTTATAATTCTATTTTTCAATTTTACAATTACAAAAAAGCATAAAGTTAATTGTAATGTACATTTACAAATTTATTTTCATTCAACTAATTTTTAAAAAATGTTTTACAATTCCCAAGTATTTCTGTTGATGGATAAAACATGTAGGCAGAAACGTCATTATTTTGTTTTGTTCTGTTCTTTTAAAAGCTCTCGCCACACCTTGTATGAGCGTACGTTACACCTCTCCACTTGCTCCTTGCTACCAGCTTTGCCACAGCACTGCAATTATTTGCTTGTTCCCTATTTCTGAATATCTTGTGCATGATGAATAAGCGTATGACAGTTGTCTACAATAAGCAAATTTTTCTTCACTTGACAGCATTCCACAATAACAATTTTTCTATTTTCTAATACAAGAAATATCTCTGATAGTATTTTCTTTACAAATATTTTATTACATTTCCTACTAGAAGAAATCTTTGTAATAATATTTTCTTTTAAAATTAATCTTTCAGACAATATTTCAAAATCAATCAATTTCAAAGTATCTTCTAAATCATGTATTGCAGATTTCAAATGTGTATCTTTAAAACATAGAAACAGAATTGTACTATAGAAATGATTTTATTCAAAATAAAATAGAAAAATTTACATGGTTTTTGTTCATTGCCTGCATAGTTGTATTATTGTGAATGTTCCATTTTAATTTACATGCAAGAACATTGATTGCGATATTATATACATCTACCTTTTATAATACATGATGAAACCATCTTCCTGGTTCTACAAGATTCTCCCATGTTCCTTATGCTCATATTTCTAGCCACTGGCCCATCCTGTTTGACTACAACACAATACAAAAGGGTATCTACATCCACAAGCAGTCTAAAATTGGCAAGTACAATCCATGTCTGGATCTGTAGTTCATTGCCAGGTTATCTTTGTCTCCCTCTCTTTGTCTTTCCTCAAGAATTCGCAGAACTGGACGCTCATAAAGAATTTTAGTGATCTCCAGAAGATAAATGACTTGTGAGATCACTGATATATCATGTCAAGCTCTAAAGTCACCACTGTGAAAACCCTTAAATACAATAGTCAGCGTCTTAAAAAGTAGCCCTTATATAAACCAGTACTAGTCAACCTTAAATAAATCAGTCCCAGTAAACCCTTAAATAAACCAGTCCGCTCTTAAATTAAAAAGTCAGCTCTTAAATAAACTAGTAAGCCCTGAAATAAACAATTCAACCCTTAAATAAATCAGTCATAGCCAGCCCTTAAATAAACCAGTCTTCAAGAAACTAGTATGCCCTTATATAAACCAGCCAACCCTTAAATAATCCAGTCAGCCCTTAAATAATCCAGTCAGCCCTTAAATAATCCAGTCAGCCCTTAAATAATCCAGTCAGCTCTGAGACAAACTTGCCAGACTATTGATCCATGAGAACAGTAAAAGTTCACACAATTCTTTTTAAATCCAACTTACAGGCAGATAATTGTTATGTTTTTTGGTCTGAAGAGTGATAAACTAATCAACAGAACGATGCTAATTGTTTTATTTACCAACAGTAAAGCGACTATGCCATCTTATGTTTCATCTTTAATTTGTAGTTTTTAATTTGTAGTTTTAATTTATATTTTTAGGATCATATTTTGTACTGATTAAAGAGAACATTAAAGAAGAAAAGATCATCTTGTGAAAGCATTAAAAACAGTCTTTGCATGGACTGACATGAAGAGAACTGTGATTAATCCCAAAGTCATTATCAAGATCTTAAAATCCCATCTTAAGAAATTTTCTTGGTATAATGTTGCCAAACAAAATCGTCATTCAAGAACTGTCTAACAGTGAAGCCAAGAGAAGGCACTAGAGATGGTCAGTATAGATAGTTATGTACACAGTGAAGTGTTCTTGAAAAAATTACAGCAGCTGCAGGTATGTGACATCATGAGGTAGCAGGGCAAAGTGAAGTCAACTTGACAGAGACATTGGAGACAAAACATGTAAAGAAGATGATTAAATTTGATGATGTCACAATTTCCTATATTAATTCAATTCTAAAAAACTTTAATTTCTGCGAGGTGTCTTCTGAGGAAGTCTTTAAGCAATTTCCAGAATGGAGTTTAAAATGTATAACATTGGTGAGATCTAGGACAATCAGAGGAAAATAGTCACAGAATAAAGCTGTTAGATTTTATTATTATACCTCAAAATATTGATAGAACTTATCAGCCATTGACTGCGGTTTGTTATAAGAGGGTGTGGATGGTGGAGGGGGTGTGGGAGGAGACAATTAAGAAGAGGAAGAAAATATACGAACTATTGCAACGATTAAAATAAGAAAATTGTTCATGCTCACTACAAGTAAGTTGAAAAGGAAGGATAAGGTTGCTAAAAACAAACTTAAAAGTTCCCCGAATCCTAAAGACGAAGAAGGAAAAGATAACAGTTTATTAAAAGTATAAGAAAACAAACAAGAAAAAATGATCTGCAGTCTGGGAGAAATGAAAGTTGGGGGGATGGGGAATAACTAGAATATAAACAAGAAGAGGTGAAATAAAAATAAATATGCTAAAATTTAAAAAAATAAAACGGTTTGTGGTTAAAGACAAAAAAGTGAGGTTAAATACGTTACCAAAGGCAAGTACATGAGACATGAAGGGAAAAAATGTGGAGCAAAATATGAAGATGGAACATGCCCATAGTAATAGATTAAAAAGAAATGTTGAAAATTTTTTTTTTTCATTCGCCAGCTTTTACCTCTGACGAAGTCCCTCGAGACTAGGAACTGAATTTTGCATGTTAATCCATTTCTTCCTGGCAGCCATGTGCACAGGGGTCTGTCGCCGCACAGGCAGATAACTCCGACTTTGGAGGTACTCATATTTTTTCCGTCGATGAGTAAATGGCATTTCAAGCCGGGCCTCACTGCTTAGACCAGGTACGGTTGCCGCGGATAGAAATCACAAAAAAAAACCCAACCGGTTAGGCCGGGATTTGAACCCACAACCTCTCTGTCTCGAGGCCGGCATCTTGCCTCAAGACCAACCAGTTACCTGCGTTGAAAATGTTTGATTTCAAGGACTCAAAAAAAGGAAGAAAATGTTTGCGATTAAGAATAAAGCTATGACAATGAAGAATAAAAGTGTTTTTGGTTATGAAACATAAGATGAAGACAGAAAAAAAAAGATTATGATCACAACTCCCATGTTAGCTAGAAAATAACTTTTATTGAAAAAAATCACCAAATAATCTTTTGATCTCTTGATTTTTAATCAATTTACTTTAACAAAATATCTTGACCTACAAAACCTAGCAGTGAATTATCATACATGGAGAGTGATGGTTTCTGCCCTATGTGAGTCTTTGGTCTGAGAAGGATGTCTAACTTCTGCTGTCCACTATAAAATAGCTTGTAAACTAAGTTACAAATGAGTTCTTTCTGTATGTTCTAGAACACCCGATGACTACCACACACCCATCAAAAGATGATAATATGGAAGAAGTTACATCGCCTTGTGACTTTCATCAAGCTGCGAAATATGTACCTTTTGGACCAACTCCTCCGACTTCAGCACTACATTCCAGGGGATTGGTTTGCCTTTCCTCTTGAATTCTACTCACTTGTCCAGACTGATTAGTCTGTTACCACAGCACCCATGGAACGGTAGAACAGGATCCTGATCAGTTGTTAGTCACTGCTACAGACACAAGCAGTCAGCTATGAGTTTCTGACCAGCTTTATCTCAGGTGTTGTTGGGCTTCTTGGCCGCATGAAGGTAATGGATTAGGTTTCAACAAGAAATAATGACACTAAACCATTCTCATGTCTGTGTACATGCCCAGCTTGATCCAGTTGCAGGACAAGGTTACACGGCAGAAACGAGGAATTAAGGCTGTGAATTGAATATTTTTAAATTCAAATTATCACATAAATCAGATTATGTCCCACTTTTAATAGCGTATAAAACAAGAATTAAATCATCCAATTATTTCACTTGATTTAGATGACAGAAAAGCTGTATTATATGTGCAGTTTGTAAAAAAGAAAACGATGTATTAAACATGCATAAACATGAACAGCATTTAAAATATAATCTAAAATACATACATTAAAGAGAATAGCAAAACTGATTAATAGGCAATAATACAAACTGTAACTGAAGTGTTAAATCCAACATTATGACATATCATCTGAAGAGAAAATTAAAAGCTGAGACAACAGATAAACTGATGGACAGATACCATGTATCAAAAACATAGATTGGCAATAAATTAAGTAATGTGGTCAACCTATTAGAATTGTGAATAGCCAGCTACAAATATAAGTCTAAAACACTGATGATCTTGTGTCAGAGTAAAAGGAAAACAAAGAGTTGAGGGATAGGAAACCATCACAGAAATCCTTTAATGACCTGCAAACTAATAACTGTCAATGTTACACTCTTGATACAGGACAGATATCTGTAACTTCCCACAACACTCCCCACTGCACTCTGTAACTAGAATATACAACTACAAAGTCTTCAATATGCTACCTCATAACGTCTGTGATATTTAAACTCAAAATCTGTCTTCTGAACATACATTTACAAAATATGTTTAATTTATCTAATAGTATGTAAAGTGCATTTTAAAAAGTATATACATTAATGAGGTCTGTAAGTTTCATTGCTGAAGTTTTGTCAAATTTCATCAGAATTTATAGCAACATTGTGAAACTGTGCTTGTCTTTACAAGATACACTCACACAGTCTGTTGAGTCTTTTAAAAGTAAACATTCTACAAGGAAAGTCAATAGTTTGAAACATTTACAATCATCAAGTCTGTTAACCATCTTCTCGACTCGCAAAGCAAATGAAAAATTACTTCAAAAATATGTCACATGTCAACAAGCAATGTACTCAAGTGGAGACTTGATTTCATTTGTTGGGGCAGCGATTCTTTGGGCATGCTCACTGATCATAAATTTACATGGATTTTGCATGAGGCGCAGGGAGATCATGCTGCCCACGACGGCTGTTACAGCACCCGGAAGTGTGTATTGTGAGCTCTATGTCATTTATACAGAACGCAACACATTTAATAGAACAGTATGAATGATCTGCATAAAAACTTCGTTGGCTGCTGGAATGGTGACTGGGCAGAAATGGGAATGTCCCGCATGCTTTGACACCATTCCACTCTAAAGTCTAAATTCACATTTATTATTCAAACTATTTTTTTTTTATTCACAACTATCTTCATATGTACTACTATTGATCGTAACATTACAAGGGAAGTAACAATCATCATTTTCAAAATAAAGTTAGCTCATTCAGTTATGTACTCCTGCTAATTTAAAAAAAAAAAAAATATATATATAAATATAAAATAACAAACAGTTTGAACAATATTCAAAAATTAAAAACTTTCTTCACACTGGTCCTATTTGTTCCAGAACTACATGGCTCTCTGCCTAGTAATCCATTGAGACAATAATCATGAGCTTATCTTTGCTGCAGACATTCTTAACGGGATGCAGATCTTTCTCTAAGGAGCATCTGTCATAAATTTTTGTTTTAGAAAAATTTCACTTACTTTTTTAAACATTTATAAAGAAAACAAAAGATTCACTCACATAAATATTAAGTAGACTTAAGTAGTCTTGCCTTAGACAAATTCACTTACTTTTTTAAACATTTATAAAGAAAACAAAAGATTCACTCACATAAATATTAAGTAGACTTAAATAGTCTTGCCTTAGACAAATTCACTTACTTTTTTAAACATTTATAAAGAAAACAAAAGATTCACTCACATAAATATTAAGTAGACTTAAGTAGTCTTGCCTTAGACAAATTCACTTCTTTAAACATTTCTAAAAATATGAGCAAGATTTTTGTCTTAGGAAAAGATTAATCATTTTCATAAATATGTCTAATAAATAAAGATCTTTGTCTGAGAAGAACCCACACACTTCCATAAATAAGCTGAATGAATAAAGATCTTTGTCCTAAAGAACACACTCATTAACATAAGTATGCCTAATGAACACAAATTGCTGTCTTAGAAAAAAACTAATCACATCTATAAATATGTCTGATTAACAAACATCTTTGTCCCAAAGAACCCACTCATCTACATAAATATGCCTAATGAACAACAATATTTGTTCTATAGAATTCACTCACCTACGTAAAAATGCCTAGAGAACAAACATTTTTGTCCTAAAGAACCCACTCATCATTATAAAAATGCCTAATGAACAAAGATCTTTGTTCTAAAGAATTCACTCACCTACATAAAAATGCCTAATGAACAAACATCTTTGTCCTAAAGAATTCACTCATCTACATAAAAATGCCTAATTAAGAAACATCCTTGTCCTAAAGAACCCACTCACCTACATAAATATGCCTAATGAACAAAGATCTTTGTCCTAAAGAGCCCACTCATCTACATAAATGTGCTTATTGAACAAATATTTGTGCCTTAGAAGAATCTATCCACTTCCATAAATATGCCTAAGGAACAAAAATCTTTATCTAAAGAACCCACTTATCTACATAAATATACCTAACAATCAAAGATCTTTGTCCTAAAGAACCCACTCACCTACATAAATATGCCTAATTAACAAAGATCATTGTCCTATGGAAACCACTCACCTCCAAAAATATGTCAAATGAACAAAGATCTTACTCCTAAAGAACTCACAAACATAAATATCTCTAATGAACAATGATTCTTGCCTCAAATGACCAAAACATTCCCAAAAATGAATCAAATTATTAACATTTCTTCATATAAAAATGCCTCAAAAGACAAACAATGGTTCACAAGAAGCATCCACAAAATATGTCTTAAGAGACATAGACCTCTCTCTCCAGGTTAACACACACATCAGATTAAAATACAATAGATCAAGTGAAGTGTGATCGGGTGGGGGGAAAGTCTTTAAAGTTGCTGGCCTCAAAACCAGAAAGTATCTGGTTCAAACCACATTTTTTTAAAACACATTTGAAAAGGTGGAATTTTACCACTGGCTTCCAATCTCAAGGTAGGTGGAATTCAGTACTTCACACTATTTGAGGTAGATGATAAAAAGGAGTTTCAATGTTCTAGTTGGGCATGTAAAACCAACCATGGCAGTTACAAAAGAAACAAAAGTAGATTGTATGCCGCTGTGAGGTGCAAATTTAAAAGTAAAAAAATTAAAACAACTATCATTTTTCATTACAAATAACCAGCTTTCTGAAATTACCCAAGAGGCTCCAGTCAGAGCAAAAATCTTCAAGTTACTTTGACGACAGCAGGGGAGAAAATACCTTCACTTTATCTGATATAACAAGTGAAGGGTGAAGGTACTACTATAATTACTACTAATACCACCACAACTACTACAAGCTATAGTCAAAACAAGAATCCTCAAGCTACCTCGACACAGAAGAAAACGGGAGAAATTCATTTTTAATATCCTCTCGAAAGATAGCACATAGGGAAGTCATAGCTGTCCATGATTGACAATCTGCTGCTAGTTCTTGTAGTTCTTGGTGGTTTCTTATTCCCATGGTTGAACCTACCTTAGTAATTGTTTTGTGACAATTCTCTGGGTCTGACCTGTTCTCTTATACCCAATAGTTTACACTAGAATACTTGGTGGGGAAGTCTTTCCTCATTCATTCTCAGTACATGACCGATTATTTACAACACTCTCTTCTTATAAAGCTTGACACATATTCTTGTTTAGATTCACCTCTTATCTATTCATTTCAAATGCATTCTTTCCAACTTATGTTTGAAATCCAACATTTGTTTTTAAAAGGATTTAATTTCCTTTAAGATTTCCTTTCCAAAGACTTGGTAGATTTCCAACTTACACTTCCAT
This sequence comes from Megaustenia siamemsis, assembly GCA_032433765.1. Taxonomy (NCBI): domain Eukaryota; kingdom Metazoa; phylum Mollusca; class Gastropoda; order Stylommatophora; family Ariophantidae; genus Megaustenia; species Megaustenia siamemsis. The sequence goes on from JAVIAB010000159.1 coordinate 18,051,737, forward strand.
ATGTTAGCACTGGTAAAGGTAAAGTACGAGACTTGAACCAGCATCTTAGCACACGAGTTTCCACCCATACGTGCTCGGCCGCCTATCCAGAAATGTTCTGAGATTTCTGTATGGTGTCACCTCAAGCATCGAAACTCAGATGTGAGGCGACATTCCTCACCTTCCCAGGGTAATACCCTGGTACCCATTTCTGCCAACGGCTGGGTCGACCGTGGGGGTATTTTTTTTTCCAACCACAAGTACAATTCACACTGCTTCCAGCGGGAATCGAACATGGGTTGTCCGAACGTCGGTAGTCCAGTCGAGTGGTTTTCCCAACTAGGCTACCGAGGCCCCCAAAATTGTTTTACACAGGAGTTGAATTATCTAACTTTTTATTCATGTACTCTCAATGGAAGACACATGTACTCTCTTTGGAAGACTCATGAACTCTCAATGGAAGACCTGTTTACTCTCAATGAAAGATCCAAATGCACTCACCGGAGACATAATGCTCTCAGTGGAGAACATCAAGCCATATGATGTGGTGTAGGGTACAATGTTCCAGTCATTGACCAGTTCTTTAATGCAGCTCGCACAGACTCGTTTGTCAGCCGAGGAAAGTAGTGCTCATAAGCCTTAACTAGTGGCTCCAAATCCACAATCTGGTTCTCTCCTGGGCATTTTCCTGCATTGTCTTCTGAGATATTGCTCTCAATAACTGTTCCATTTTGAGATTTGGTACAGTTATTAAGTTTGCAATTCCCTGATTCATTAGAACAATTAATATCACCATTAGAAGTGATTTCCTCTAGGGGTTTCTTAATCTCATGAGCATTATCTTGTTGATCCACACTTGTCTTGTGTCCACGAGTGTCTGAAGAAATACTGGAATTCTGACTTACAGCGCTAGGATTTGGTTTAAAAGTCACATCTACAACACTGGTCTTTGTCAACTGCCCACCTTCAACTTCTTGAATTAATTTTGCATTGACAAGAGCCACAAATCGACCATTTCGCCAACACATTACTCTTGGACTTGTGTGGGTGGTCAGTTTTGTGATGTCGCTGAAGCAGATATCAAAACAGTCAAAGAACTTCTCTAATTCCTTGTGAGCTACTAAAGGGTTGAAAAAGTACATCTCATTCCATGTATAATTTTGAGTTGTTTTGTTATCTTTTGTTTCGTTTACTCCAACATTTTGATTTGCTTTTTCTGCTTGCTCAACATTATTAGCAGATGGTAGAGCTTCTTGTAAATTTTTCTGAGGTCGTGAATCCCCGTTAGACTTGTCTTCTTGATTAGTGGATGCAGTTTGTTGATTTTGTTTCATGTTTTCATCTGCGGACTTTGATGCAGGAGTTCGTTCTTCCACTTGCACTCTCTTCAGCAAGTACATTAAATCATCAGATTTTCTCCAGAATTTGTAGGTCATGAAAGAGTCAGTGTATTCCTGAGACTTTGTGGTGAAATCCAGAGATATTGCACGTGGGAAATAGAACCCAATACCAACATCTACAAGGTGAAGACTTCCAGGAGCAACAAGGTCATGAACTAGGACTAGCAAATGGTTGTTTGGGCTGACGAATCCTACATTATAAGTGCAATAGGTCATGCTGGCATTAAGCTCAAGGGCAGTGAGCAACGCATACATAAAAGAGTTCATCCAATAGCAAAGTCCTCCTCGTCCTGCCAACAAGTCATTCTTGACCTCCTCCCAGTGAGGTCTACGTCTTTTACTGATATCAACTGACATAAGACAGATACTCTGGAAAGGTTCTTGCTCAAGAAATGATCGTATCAGTTTTTCCAAGAAAGACAGTTTTGTGTTTGTTGAAGTCGATTCATCTTTGAAATTTGGTACCTCAGAATCTTGGATACCCAAGATGTCATGAAGATATTTCAGAGCTTCCTCTTTTGTCAGTAGCGCCATCTGGAAGAAGGTAAAACTATATCATTAGACATTAAAACCTTAACATCTAAGCTTAGATAGTTCAGTACAAATATCAAATTAGTCCTCCTAAACAGGTCAGAAGTCCGGTCAGTAGGAAGACAAAAGCTGATGTTAAACATAGTTCATTGTTGTTTGTTTTAATATCAAAGTAGTATTTTATTTACAATCATAAACAATATTGATACATGCATGAATGAAGATGTCCTGAGGAAAATACATTTCACTCATTCTTGAGACTGATATTTTACTGGAGAGGTTCAAATTTGTGACACTGTACAAACAATATAAATATTCTAAAACAGTTAATTTGTATAGTATTGATATGTAGTCCAGTAACATTTAAGATAATAATTATTTTTAAATATTACAAATTTAATTAATTCTGGTGTAAAATAATAATATTTTAAACACAAATATTGTAACAATTTATGTTATAGCATCTCTTATGATAATTTTTAAAATACTATTTCAGAATTATACTAAAGTCATGTTTCAGAACTGTGAACATTTACCAAGACTACTAAAATATCATCAACAAACCACTGTGAGAACACCAAGTTATAAATCAAGTAACGAAATTCAAATATCTGTAAATATCATTCTCTGAAGATAACAAAATTAATAAAGAAATAGACATCTGATGCAACAGGACAAATCAAAATTGGGGCAACATTCCCCTTTACTTCAACACAAGAATAAAACTCACACCAGAGGCGACTACATTGGACAAGTGATCTGTATTCTCTGGTCCTATAAGTCTCTCGCGGACCCCGGAAATGGGAAAATGCGGTTAAGATAGTTTTTATTTTTTTTTTTACTACAAATATGTGAAAACACATTTTTTTTCCTATTAAACTTGGCAGCAAAATATAAGAAAAGAAAGACAACCCCGTTATGTCACTTGGCACTTAGGGAATATGGAGTTAGTGACCATATTTATTATAGACCTGAACACTATTTTTGTGGTAATGTGGTCAACATTACACCCATGCTGCTTATCTTTCCCATAATAAAATCTTTTACCCATTTAAGGTTGGGTGGGCGTGCAAGTCCAGGATCGAACAAAACCTATTGCCCTTAATAGTTCAGTTCACTAAGCTATCAAAGCTCCATACAGCATAAAAAGAATGTACAATACAACTATTATTCCTGAATGAAAGGAATAATGAAGCAAATCAGCCTGAATGTAAGCAGAAAATAACACCAACTTTGTCACAAATCAATGATATACCATAAATAAATAACATACAATTGTAGTTTCTAAAATGTGCAACAGAACAAGACAACTAAAACATCTGAAGAAATAAGCAGCGAACATTAATCATCATCGAGTGCCATCTCCGCAACAAAGGTTGGCTACTATGGAGCGCCATTCAGCCCTGTCTCTTGTTTTGATGGTGCAGGTCGTCATAGGCTGGTTTGTCCATCTTTTGATGTTACTCATCCATGTTAGTCTTAGTCTGCTACTTCCTCTTTAACCTTGTATTTTCCCCTCAAGGATTACTTTTAGCTTCCCCTCAAGGATTACTTTTAGTAGGCTATTGTGTCTTTTAACAATACCAAAAAATCGCATTTGTCTTGTTTGAATTGTGTTTAGTAGTTCTCTTTTCATTTTTAGTTGTTTTACGACTTCATCGTTTGTTTTCTTTTCCTTCCATCCAATTCTACCTGTTCTATATATCTGCATTTGAAAGGCTTCAATTCTCTCTTCTGTTTTCTTCTTTAATGTCCATGTTTCTGCACCATATAGGAATGTTGAGAAGACATAAACTTTTGCTATTCTTAGTTTTAGCTCTGGTGTTATTTTGATGTTAGTATGTTCTTCATGACATTAAAATTACTTTTTGCCATTCCTATTCTTTTGTTTATTTCAGTTGTACATTTTCCATCACTGGTTATAGTATGTCCAAGGTAGTTGTAGTTCTGAACTGTCTCCAGGTCTATTCCTTCAATTTTGATATCCACTTGTGGGTTTTGAGTATTTTCTTTGTTTATGACCATAGTTTTAGTTTTTTTTATATTCATATCTAGTCCATATTTGTTGCTTGTCATGTTTATTTCATTAAGTAATTGTTGTAAATCTTTAGGATTTTCTGCTAGTAGTACAGTATCATCAGCATATCTTAGGATATTGATTATCTTTCCATTAATTTGTAGGCCTGGCATCTCTGTGATGTTTTTAAAGATTTGATCAGTGTATAGATTGAACAAGCTTGGTGATAGAATGCATCCCTGTCCTACTCCTCTTTTTATATCAATGGGTGTAGAGTTCTCTTTGTTATATTTTATTATTGCTGTTTGCTCCTAGTATAGATTACATATTAGTTGTATGTCCATGTCATCTAGATGTATCTCTTTTAGGCATAATTTGTTTGTGGTGTACTCTATCAAAAGCTTTGGTGTAGTCTATGAAGCAGACATATATTGGTTTGTTTACTTATGTATACTTTTCGATTAATGTTCACATGCAAAATATGGCTTCTTTTGTCCTGCTATTTTTCCTAAATCCAAATTGCTGCTCATCTAATTCAGTATTGATTTTATTCTGAATCCTTTCTTGTATAACTTTTAGCAAGATTTTTGTAACATGGCTCATCAGGCTTATTGTTCTAAAGTCACTGCATTCAACTGCACCATTCTTTTTAGGCAATGCAATGAAAGTTGATGTTTTTAGTTCATTTAGTATGTATCCTGTGTGGTATATGTCGTTGCATATGTCTGTAATCACTTCAATGTCAAAATCTTCTAGTGCCTGTTTCATCTCTATCTGTATGCTATCAGGTCCTGCTGCTTTTCCCTTTTTCATTGTTTTTATAGCTTTTTCCACCTCAGATTTTAAGATTTTATAGCCTGATGTACATTTTATAACTGGTTTCTTGTCCCTTTGATCATGAAATAGTTCTGTTATATATTCCTGCCATCTATCTATTATATATTTTTTGTCTGTTAGCAATTTTCATTTTTTATCTGCAATGCATCCATCTTCTGTGGCTTTTTTATTTGTATTAGTCATTCTCTTTATTTCTGTGTGCATTCCTCTTAAGTCTTGTTTGCTTTCCATAGTTTCTATTTCTATACATTTTTGGCTGAACCAGTCTTCTTTTGCCTTTTTGCACATTTTGCCTATTTCATTATCTATTTTATTGTATTGGGCAGTGTTCTTCACTTGTCTCCTTTCTTCCATTTTTTTCTAAGATGGTGTTAGTTATCCATTTTTAATTTTTGTTATTTTCTTTTTTGGGTAAAGTGTCGTTGGTTACTTGTATGCTAGTGAACATTAAACATGATCTAAATCTCCACTTACTTAATCATAAAGGTACTGGCCCACGTGTTGGAGATAACCACACAGACCAGGAAAGTTTGAGTGTGTCACATTTTTATACCAAACTCAGGAAAGAAGTGACACTTAAACAAAGTGACAAAATTACATGAGCCAGTTTTTGGTTGGGACTTGATTGTAGTTTGCTCCAGATAAGAGCTGAAAAAGGTCATGTAACTTGATGCAATTATGGCACATGAAACCAGTTTCTTTGACCCCATTTGTGGCCTTTACAAATCATTGGTTCTCAACTTATGCTTACTTTCAAATTATTGGTTTTCTTAAATTTGTTTGGACTTTTCTAAAAATTAGGACTTGTCAGTCCTGTATTGTAATTTGTGAGTGAAAACAGACCATCTCTGTGTCTTTCTGAATCTTATTTTTAATTTAAATGTAGAAGTGTATAAATAGCTCCGCTTATACACATGTTGTCCACTCAAATCATAACCAACCTAAATTTTAAACAAACTATAAATGTGGAGGACAACAAACCATGCTACGCGAATACACATAATCTAATAAAAATGCAGGTTTAACTAAAATTAGTTAAATTAATGGCAACTGTGTAGTAGTTCTAGTATAACCTAGAAGACATAGTCTGAGACTGAAATGATTGTGACTTGTCATTAATGGCAACTGTGTAGTAGTTCTAGTATAACCTAGAAGACATAGTCTGAGACTGAAATGATTGTGACTTGTCATTAATGGCAACTGTGTAGTAGTTCTAGTATAACCTAGAAGACATAGTCTGAGACTGAAATGATTGTGACTTGTCATTAATGGCAACTATGTAGTAGTTCTAGTATAACCTAGAAGACATAGTCTGAGACTGAAATGATTGTGACTTGTCAAGAAGAAGGCACAATGCACAAGATTAACCAGACAGACAACCAGGATCTAGGAGAGAACAATTGGACATGTCAGGTTATTTTTTTTCCCACTTTTAAGACTTATTTTATGGTCTGGTGTACTGGTCAATAGCAATCCTGAGTAGAAGATGGTCATATATTGGTCATGTAAAGAGAAGAATCAACAAGAGAATCTCACAGCAAGCCCTCAAATGAGAACCTAAGAGCAAAGGAAAAGCAGAATGATACAAAGAAACACTAAGAAGAACACTGAGGCGAGAGACAGCAGAAGCAGGCATCAGCTCCCTTGCCAATATTGAACAATTCACCTAGAACAGTGACATTTGGTGAGATGCAATGCAAGATCTGTGTGAGGTCTGGTGTTCAATAATACCAATAGTTGGACACAAAGATTTTAGAATTTGTGTCATAGTTGCCCTCTTTGGCTTGAAAGAAAGGACAACAGATAGAAGACCTTTTTGGTTTGCTCTACAGGTCTATAGCTCGTTTCAAAACATATGCCCAACTTCAAAACGCTATTACTCTCTAACCGTTTGTTAAATACTTTTGAAATTTTCCAAATGTTATTAGAATGCAAAAGACCCTTTAAATGTATATTTAACAAATATCTTGCAGCTGCAGTTTTCTTAAAGCGGAGATATTTCTTTGATGTTTGTCAAAATTGTAAATTGTGAAGCCATAAAGAATAGAAATTACCGTAGTTGCTGGTCTACGATTAATTTTCACTAGGTAAAGGCGTGGCCGTAATGGGGAAATAACTGGATAAAACAAAACACCAGGAGAATTATTGTCTGCTCAGTTCGAGGACGGACGATAATAATATCAATGTATACCTTCCAATTTTCATAGTTGTGTGGTCCTGAAAAGGACCGTTTGTTGATATAATTTAAGGTAATATAGGGGCCAACATTGTGGGGGCTATATACTTTCATTCTGAATCAGACGAGTCTAAAAGATTAATAACTGTTTGGGGTTGAACATTCCACAAACCATCAATATTTCCAATATTCCTCTTCCTGTTTTAAGACGTGGTCTTCACATTTAGCCCAATAATCTTTGTCTATATTTAATAAAGCGAGATTAGCAAGAGTCTTTACATCGCATATTTTGAATGTTGTATTTTCTTTCATCTGCCACTTGTCCTTTTAATTTTGCCCAGATTAGTTCTATTGGATTTAAATGAGCATGGTAAGGTGGCAGCCTCAAACTTATATGACCGTGCTCTTGGATAATCTTATCTATTTGAAAAATCTTTGTCCTCTGTTTTTCCTTTACTAGAGATAGTAATTCAGGTTTTAAGTACATGTTATTAAATTGTATGTGCTCCTTTGTGAGCCATATCTTAATAGCATCTTTTGTACTGGATGACGTCGGGACTTTATCTTCAAGTGCAACAATGTTGTGGTACGCTGCATTGTCCATTATTAGGCAAGATGGTCGATCTAGTGCTGGGAGAACAGAATTTTCAATCCAATGTTTAAATATGTGACCATTCATCTCAGAGTGATAATCCCGATTGTCTATGGATTTTGAAAGAAAAATGAGCTCTGCATTCTGTATTAGTCCATGTTGTCGACTACCTGCATGAGCAATTATCAAGCGCTGTCCTTTGCTGCTAGGTATTAATCTCTTAATCTTTCCATCTGATGACTGCCATTCCCTTTGGTTAGTGTGGTGAGCATTGATCCATGTTTCATCCAAGTACACAATATCATAACCTTGCTTGCGCACCTCTTTTACTTCACGTAAGTACTTGCTTCTCATGACTACTATATGTGGCTTCTCACAGATGATGTTTCGTCCATTGGAATACTTTCTGAATGTAAAGCCTGCAACTCTCACATTCCTCCATAATGTAGACTTTGATATTTCAATACTGTTGTTCTTTTTCAGCGATACTTTTAATTTTCTTATTGTAACAGTTTCATTCATACCCAACATTTTGCGAATTTCACTTCTAATAAGTTCACTGTCGAAATTATCCAACATTTTTGCTCTTCCTTGTGATTTTGTATATTTGGAACATTGACGGTCACGTGCTTGAATCCAGCGATTAAATGACCGTTTAGATAAATCCAAAATGTGTCTTGTCCTATTCTCAGGGTTTTCTAAAGAATGAAATAATCTTCCTCGTTTAGCCTCTTTGCAAAAATAGTCATACATTTTTATTGCGATGTTTTGTAAACTGCAGAATTTCATTTTAAGACTCATGATAAATGTTATTGTTCCACGTTACGCCGCTGAATTAATGGAAATGGAACACACAATGTCTCGTGTTTACTACAAGTGTCTAATTGTGTCAGAAAACGTATGCGGAAAGCGTGAAAAATCGTAAATTTGAGCGTGTATAGATTTGTAATCGCTATTTTTAACTTAAATACTGTAAACACTAAGTTTTGACTACATCAATGGGTCGTTATAAATTTATATAAATCAAATAAGCAATAATAATAACCAAATGTTTGTTTTTAATGAAATTAATTCCCTGTTGGGTTCTAATCATTATAACTATACATGCAAATTTTGAAAAAATTACAAAAAGCGGTTTAAAAGATATTGATTTTTAAAGTTGGGCACAACTTATGAAACAAGCTATAGTCTACTTTTTAAAAAATATGGAAGGTACATTTGTGTTACAAACTATACAGAGAATTTCATAAATATAACTGAGTAATGTTCAGAATGGCAGGGAGAGGTTTACATAAATTTCTTTGTTTTTGAAAACGCTGTTCACAGAATGTACAGATCTTGTGGAAAAAATACTGAGGACTCATAGATTATTTCCAACAATCAAAAAAAAATATGTACACTAATTTCACATGTGGTAACTACAGAATAGTGACACTGTGACCTTCCAGGCATGTTGTAAGAGGCGACTAAGGAGGTTGATCGATGGCTTGACAAGCTGTCATTGTAAAAAGTATTGTTATGGAAACAGAACCATAGATTTTGGAAGCAGTAATCTCTGCAGTATGTGACATTTTGGCACACAAGGTTTCTGTTTTTAAGATTGTAGTTCTGCCCTATGTGCCGTCTTCGGCTCGAAAGGACAATAGATAGATAGATAGAACTACAGCAACCATTTATTTCAAAGTAAAAAAATGAGTGATCCAGGAATGTTCAGATGAAAAACGCAATTAAAAACTGGATGTTTAAGACCAAAGGAAGGAGAACTGTTGATTGAACAAGAACGCATAAGTGAAAAACAGACAGAATACTTTAAAGATCTTTATGATGATGAACGAACAGAAGTAAAATATTAAGGATATGTATGTGAGTGTGTGTGTGTGTTGTGTATATATATAGTCATAAAGCAGCCCATGACACAAAGACAAGATGAGAACCTTTGACCTAACCTATGTTGAACTCTGTAACATAATGTCAGCCATTGAGTTATTTCACCATCAGTCTAAAATCTCATTTGTTCTACATCACATGATATATGTTATCTGACGTGCCTTGAACTCACATATTCCAGCCCAAACTAGTCCTGTGAAATGTTAGCGCTGACCGGTAACACTTTCCTTGGTTGTACTCCTTTGCCTCTTGTAAAATACCAGGCCAGAACAAATGTATTTAGAAATGATAACAATCCTGGAAAACTTTGGCCTAAAAGTTTATAGTAAAATATTTTGCTTCACCTACTAGTTTAAACTTTAAAACAAACTCTATATAATTTTTCCAGCTTTATCCATGTTCTGTTTATTTATATTCTGTTATTTTAGCTTTCTTCTTACAGTCTTCAATAAACTTATTCCATTTATTCCCAAAGAAATTAAGTTAAATACAAGAAAATAAAACATTTTCAACTCCAATGTTAAGTCAGTCATATTATATAGCTGTGAAACATAGAGAACAACAAAAATGACAATCACTAAGATACAGACCTTCATTAATGGATGTTTGTGCAGAATAGAAGGATGTAAATGGCAGGACAAAATCACTAACTTAGTATTATAGGATATTACTAGTCAAATACCTGTGGACAAAGAGATACAATGAAGCCGATGGTGCGGAAGTCAACTGAGAGTATCATAACAACTGGCCTTTTTTTTTTATCCCAAGGGGAAGAGACAAAGAGAAAGAACAAAATATTCTTTGAGAAGACAAATGGAAATAGAGATCAAGATGATGGGGAAGACATGGAATGATCTTAAAAGAATGGCAAGAAACAGAATGGTTTGGAAAGTGTTTGCTGAAGACCTAGGCACCACAGGAAGCTAAAAGTGTTTGTTGAAGACTTATGCTCCACAGGGAGCTGAAAGTATTTGTTGGAGACCTATGCTCGACAGGGTGCTGAAAGTGTTTGTTGGAGACTCATGTTCCATGAGAACCTGAAAGTGTTTGTTTGAGACCTATGATCCACGGGAAGATAAAGTGTTCATTGGAGACTTTTGTTTCACAGGAAGCTGAAAGTGTTTTTTGGAGACCTATGCTCCACAGGGAGTTGAAAGTGTTTGTTGGATACCTATGCTCCACAGGGAGTTGAAAGTGTTTGTTGGATACCTATGCTCCACAGGGAGTTGAAAGTGTTTGTTGGATACCTATGCTCCACAGGGAGTTAAGTGTTTTTTTGGAGACCCTTTGCTCCACAGGGAGATGAAAGTGTTTGTTGGAGACCTATGCTCCACAGGGAGTTGAAGGAAAAGAAAATTTATTTCCAATAAGGAGCAACTTTCCAGTATTATCCATGTCTCCCTGTTGCCTTTTTGTCTTTTGCTAACTTTCTTCTTATAGACTCAATAAACCTTTTCCACCTTTTCCAAACTTGCAGTGAAATTTACAGTATTATCCATGTTCTCCCTGCTTCAAATTTATCTATTTCTAACTTTATTCTCACCTGTCTTTAATGTCACCTGATGGCAACAGAGCTGACAGTAACTCATAGCTGATAGTTTGCACCAAGATTTGTGAACCAGAATCATTCAGACCCTACTCTACCTCCTTGCTGTGCCTCTAGAAATAGACTAATTAGTCCAGTCTGGCCAAGTGAGTAGGAATCGAAAAGGAAAGGGAACCCTGCACTCAAAAATGCATGCTGAAGTTGGATGTGTTGGACAGAAAGGTACAAATAAGCCCATAAGACAACGCATTTACACCCACCTAACATCCTTTTAAGGACGGATGATGAAGAAGACTATCAATTCCTTCAGTAGTCATCGGGAAAACGCCAGAAAGAGAAAGATATGCTTAGTTAATATTTTCTTGTGTAGATATCACACTTTTAGTGTTAGCATTGTTCTTCCTATCTCTTGCATCTGTTTCTCTCTTCTCACATGTCTCGAACAACTATAAGAGCGAAGTAATGGTCACATAAAAGGGAAAAATATTATGAAGTGCACAATTAAAGTAAAAGAAATGCTCAAATGAAACCCGTTCCAGTGACTTTATTACAAACATATGTAAGATACATCAGTAGATGTGGCAAATTAATTAAATCAATTGTTATGAAGCAAGTACTCACAGAGGTTCAAGTTGTCATAGACATTTAGTTACGCATCCCACTACTTGGGTAGACAGTGGATGCATCCGTTGGTTGCTCATTGAACCATTTTGTCACTGCGGCCATGACGTTTGCATTGAAGTAAAATTCTTGTCTCTTTAGAGACTTTTTATGGGTCTGAACAAAAGAAAATCACATGGTGACAGATCAGGAGTGTAGGCTAGTTGTTGGAGAAATTTCCACCATTTTCTAGCTAATGCTTCCTGCTCAATGTTCGTGACATATTGACACACGATGGTCATGCAACAGAACCACACAACACAAAAGCATGTCAGGTCTCTTATTTTGCTGCTGTATGCAGGATGTCTAGTGTGTTTTGTAGTGGATAGCATTGATGTTCCCACCAGGCTCTTTAATGATCAAACTTGGAAAGATTCTGTATCACACTAGCCATTTTTCCAACAGTCTGAAGCAAAACCGATGAATACTACCGCAGAGAATGAACACATACATAAATGTGCTTTGGTATGTACTGATTATGTCAGATGTGACTTCATCATGCCTCCTACATATATCCATATGGCACAACTCAAGTAAGTTTCATCTGAACATGCCTCATAAATTATACAGTATTAAAATGGCTTGGACACGGCAAGCTCGTACTCAAAGATACTAAGCTGAAGTTGGATGTGTTTAGCCAAAAGGTGCAAATAAATCACAGCACACCACCCACTTAACGACCTTTTAACGACAGATGAAGAAAAGACTAATCCTTCCTTAGTTGTCATCAGGTGTACAACAGAAAGAAAGAGAAAAAAGGTTAATGAATTCAAGTATTAGAGACAATAATAACTTTAGAAGGCACAGTAGAGGTGAGGTGTCAAATAGCTCATGTCAAAGCTGCATTACAAACAATGACACGAATATTACTCAACTCAGCTTTGTTAAACTTATTTCTTTCCTCATTTGCCTTTCATTGTTGAGAGGAGATACAGTTTATGGTAATTTACTCTTCTGTTAACCTCTCCTTGTACTATGTTTCCTAGTGTTTCTAATATTTCATCACTCCATCTTTACACACCACAGTGAGCCTTTGGATATGGTGTTTTTATAGTTTTTTTTTAGGGCTCTCTGTGCAGTATTTTTCTAATCTATTTGTCACATCAGTGACTAAATCATTTTATCTGCTGTTTCTTTATGTGTGGAGAGAATTATTCCTAGGTTTTATCTCAGTTTATCACATTTGATCTTATCTCTTGGACTGGTTCCCCCGTGTCATGCCTCAAACACATTTTAGTACTTTTAATTTAAATTGTAATTCGTCTAATTAATTAAAAAATAATTTATGTTTTTGCAGTGATTGATTTCAGCATTTCTACCCATCCACAACACTTTTCTCCCCAGGATTATATCATTATCATATACTCTCAAGTGATTCACAGATATATCATAGTTATTAATTATATTTATTTTCTATGTATGAGAGACTTGTCCTACAGCAGAAAAAAATAAGTAAGTTTAGTAACCACTGCTGCTATACCTACTGACCTGCTCTAACTCAACCTGACTCTACTGAGACTCCTACTGTCCAGCTCTATGTCACAGCTACGGTCTAATAATTCAATTTAATTTAAAGTATTTTAGAAATATAATCACTGCTGCATTTGTGACTTTCATTAATGTTGTCTATTATCCCTATCCATGGCTTATTGACTGTAATAAAATAGCAAAATATTTGTGTTCCGAGATAATAAACATTAATTCATTACCATTATTTCCCCACCTGCCAGATTTATTCCAGTTTGAGCCAACTCCTCCGACTTCAGCACTGCATTCTAGGGGATTAGGTTGCCTTTCATCTTGAATTCTACTCACTTATCCAGACTGATTAGTCTGTTACCACAACATGACCTACAGAACCTAGTAGTAAATTGTCATACATGGAGAGTGATGGTTTCTGCCCTATGTGAGTCTTTGGTCTGAGAAGGATACCTAACTTCTGCTGTCCACTATAAAATAGATTGAAAACCGAGTTAGAAATGAGTCCTTTCTTTATATTCTAGTACACCTGATGACTACAACACACCCATCAAACGTCCATTAAAAGATGATAATATGGAAGAAGTTATATCGCCTTGTGACTTTCATCAAGCTACAAAATATGCACCTTTTGGACCAACTCCTCCGACTTCAACACTACATTCCAGGGGATTGGGTTGCCTTTCCTCTTGAATTCTACTCACTTGTCCAGACTGATTAGTCTGTTACCACAGCACCCATGGGATGGTAGAACAGAATCTTGATCAGTTGTTAGTCACTGCTATAGACACAAGCAGTCAGCTATGAGTTGTTGACCAGTTTCAGCTCAGGTGCTGTTGGGCTTCTTGGTCACATGAAGGAAATGGAATAGATTTTAACAAGAAATAATGGGGACTGGGCGCCTAAAGGTAAGATGTCGGCCTCTAGACAAGAAGGTCTCAGGTTTAATTCTCGTGACAGGCTCAGAAAATTAAAAAATTAAATTAAATTAAATTAAAATAAAATAAAATAAAATAAAATAAAATAAAATAAAATAAAATAAAATAAAATAAAATTGAAACAGTGGCTTTACCCTCCCCTGGTCTCTGGGTAATGAGATCCAGTGTCAAGCCCTCTCAGAAAAAGGTGAAAAAAAAAACAGGAGGTCCTGTGTGCATTCTGAACATGTTAAAGAACTCTTGGCAGTCGAAAATCAAAAAGACTTGGCCAAAAAATGGCTGCTGCCCGAACAAAAATTAATAGGAAAAATCTACCCAAACTCTCAATGATAAAAATATGAGAGCGCCTCTGAAGTCAGGAATATCTGCTAGTGTGGCGGGGGTCACCTGAGAATATGACTACCAGTGTGAAAAATAGGAAAAAGTGATATTCGTGCAAAATTAAGTTCTTCCGGACTTCGCTGAAGATATAAAGATGACGAATGCAAACAAACAACAAAAGAATAAGAAATAATTACACTAAACCATTCTCACCTTTTTGTACATGCCCAGCTTGATCCAGTGGCAGAACAGGGTTATACGGTAGAAACAAGCAATTAAAACAATGAAAGGAACATTTCTATGTTCAAATTAATCACATAAACAAGATTATGTCCCACTTTTATTAGCGTATAAAACAGGAATTAAATCATCCAATTATTTCACTTGATTTATATGGCAAGAAAAGCTGCAATATATGTGCAGTTTGTAAATATAAAAAAAAAAAGATGTATTAATCATGCATAAACGTGAACAGCATTAAAAATATAATTTAAAATACTTAAATTAAAGAGAATAGCAAAACCGATTAATAGGAAAATAATAGAAACTGTAGCAGAAGTGTTAGATTCCAACATAATGACATTACCACCTGTCACATTGCTCAAACATTCAAACAAAACAACAAATAAGAAATAAAATACAATTACCATCTTTCTGTGGTTAATATCAAACATGGTGCTTATCTAAAGTGCAGGAGAAGAAGATTTACATATGAAAGATATGATGTGGAAGCTGCTGAAAAACATCGAGTTATGTTACCAGAAGAGAAAATGAAAACAGAGACAACAGATAAAGTGTTGGACATATACCATGTATCAAACACATAGATTGACAATAAATTAAGTAATGTGGTCAACTTATTAGAATTGTGTTTAACCAGTTACAGATTTAAGTCTAAAACACTGATGATCTGGCTTCAAAGTAAAAGGAAGACAAAGAGTTAAGTGAAGGGACAGCTTCACAGAAATCAGGTAGTTGCCTGATCTGTCGGTTTGATACTCTTGATTCAGGTCAGATACTGCAACTTCCCACAGCGTTCTGTTATTTGACTATACATTTACAAAAATTTAAAGTCTGTGATATTTAATCTCATAAATTTGTCTCCAGAGCATATATTTACAAAGTCTGTGTAATTTATCTAATAGTATGTAAAATGGGGAAACAATAAATATATATACATTCATAAAATCCATGGTTTTTATCGCAAATGTTTTGGCAAATTTCATAAAAATTTATAACAAAATTTGTGGAATTGTGCTTGTGATTGTCTGTACAATGTAAATTCACACAGTCTGTCAAGTGTTTAAAATGTAAAGATTTTCTACAAAGATAGTCAATTGTTTGAAACATAATCACAGACTTTGAACTGTTTTATTTCCCTTGTAATCTCTCACAATCGGTTGTCTTAATTCTACTATGCTTGTTTTTTCCAGATGAAGGTTGTTGCTGAAATATTGTAGTTTGGTCTTTCTATTAGTTTAGCTGCTCAATACCATGCGATGTTTATTTTATCTGTCAGCCATCATCACTACTCACAAAGCAGGTGAAATATCACTTTAATAATGTCAGTTGTTAACAAAAATTGAATTTTAATGAAACACATTTATGTCTCCAAATTTACTCCAATCTACTTACAAAGTATATAATCTTTTCTCTCATAAATTCACAATTTCCTGTCAAATTTAAAGATTTAAAAAATGTGAGAGCTCCTTCTAGTGATGGTCAGATTTATTCATGAAAATCACGGATACCATTTCAATAAAAAACAAACAAAAAACTGATAGGAGTTAAAGGGTTTGACATCTTCTTCCAAACTCCAAACTAGGAATATTATAATAATTTATTTTGTCTTAAAATGATGTCACAACACTCAGGGTGCTTCATAGTGCACAATACCTTTTACTAAAAAGTACTTTTTTAAAAATGCTAATGTAAGTGCACATTTTTTAATATTTCTAGTAGAGCCACAAAGGTACATACTCCTTTTGGTAGAAAAAAAAAAGCAAAGAAAGAATACAGTCATAACTTCATGACATGTAGGAAATATGGTGGGTAGTGCCTATATTATGTTTACCATTGAAACAATTTTAGGTAAGGTAGACAACTCTATGCCAGTATCATCTTTCTTTCCCATAAATAAATCGTTTTGAAAGAGTCACAAGAAATTGGTCAAGGTGAGGTCTTGCTGTCGTCTTTGTCTGTTTTATTTTATTCTTTGTCCTCAGGGAGCCAAAGTTAAGGTTATGGTTAATTGAAGGCCCTGGTATCACAGCAAACAAATTAAAATCCATAATTGCTAAACTACCTGTGCCAGTGGAATCATCCAAATTAAAACTCATCTCATTGAAGGATCCAAACAAAGAAAGGCAGCTACACACCCTTACATAGCAGCTACAGCGCATGCCAAAAGACATAAAGCCAAGCAGCACTGAAAGTGAACACAGCTGAGCTGTCCTTCATCATACGATATCATCATTCATCATAAGCAATCGAAATATCGAAACACAATCTGGATGAAAAACAGCTCACCGTGTGCACAGGCACTAAATTCAGTAGCTCCAGCAGCAAGCCAGACTTGGAATATGAGGAAACTGCAACACGGAACACTTTTCAGGGAGCCTTGATTCTATGTTTGTGACCTTTGGTCCCAATAACAGGGTCATAAACCCAACAGCTGGCCAAGACCTAGCCTCCACCTCCAAGTTAGTCTCCTTGGAAACAGCCTGTGTTAAAACAGGTTGGCTAACAAAGACAAGGAACGTTAAATTCTCCTTAGTGGTAAAATAGACCTAGTATTGCATTACCTCTAGACTGGGCAAGTTCCAACTTCTCCAGTAAAAGAGTGGGAATTCAAGAACGCCATTACAGCCTGCCACAAACTATGTTGGATCCAAGAGCTTGCTCTCAACCCATAGAAATAAGTCAAGTCAAGCCATTCTCAGTCTTTTTGTGCCTTGTCACAGCAAGAAAAAATGAAGTGCTGTTAACTGAACTCCACAGTAAACTTCACACAAAGCAATTTATTTAGCAATCAAAATTTAATCATAAAAATATCATCAAGGTAGTTGGGTCCACCAAATTTACATTCCCTTAGTATAAATGTGTACAAAAGATATCTTGACAGTTGAAACCAGGGTGTTTAGTGTGAGCCTTACTTGGGGCTCAAAATCACTAACATAGAATTATGGAAAAGCACCAGTGGATAAAGAGATATAGTGAAGATGATGGCACTGGATAGGACACACACTGTGGAAGCCAACTGAGAGTATTACACAACATGCCCTTTTCTGGAATCCCCAAGAAAAAAGACAAAGAGGAAGACTAAAATATTCATGGAGAAGACAGATGGAAGCAGAGATGGAGATGATGGGAAAGACATGGAATGAACTTAAAAGAAGGGCAAGAAATAAAACGGCTTGGAAAGTGTTTGTTGAGGACCTATGCTCCACAGGGAGCTGAAAGGTAGAAGAAGAAGATACTTTTGGCATGCTGCAAAACATGAGCAAGGAGTGAACGAAATGAAAAGATGTTGTTATCCTACTAGACATTATAAAATGTGTTGGCCATCAACAGCTTTGTCAGTCCCTGATCAAACACAAGAAGTAACCATGGGTAGTCTTATACACAGACATAAATAGACCTACTATGATTCAAGTTATGATATTTTTAAAATTATGATAAGAGTGGCCACAATGGCAATACAAGTATTGAGAGGAAATACTGTAATATCATTTCCTATATTTAGCAGTGACTGTTTTATTAATTCTAGTCAGAAAATGGAAAAAATTGGGTTATAAATTGGATGGCTGCTCATAATCTTGCAAATGTTACATGCTACTTTTGACTTACAAATCCTGATTTACGATGAGTTTTTCAGAATGTAATCCTATTGTAAGTTGAGGTATGTCTGTTTAAAAGAAAAATTCATTACAAAACATATATCCAATATAGAGAATTTCTATGGGACTAAATGAAAATTCTGATATTTTCTCACTGTTGTATTAATTCATAATTCAGAATAGCATTTCAGAAAATGAAAAATATCTTATACAACAAATCTATGTCAATAGAAATGAGAAAGAGAGTTCATCAGTGCTATATAGAACCAATTCTGACCTATGGAAGCGAATCATGGACAGTAGACAAACAAATGAAAAGACGATTAGAAGCCATAGAGATAGGATTTCTCAGAAGAATGTTGAAAGTTCCCTGGACAGCTAAAAAGACCAATGAGGAAGTTCTCAAAGAGGCCAACACAAAAAGGCAGCGCCTAAAAAACATCAGAAATAAAACAATCAAAATGTTTCGGGCACATCATGAGAAGAGGAAAGTTGGAATACTTGGTTACAACTGGCAAAATAAAAGGAAAAAGAGATTGCGGACAACAAAGAGAGAAAATACTGGATAGCTTGGAGTCATGGCATGGAAAACAGTCAAAAACAGAACTGATATGATGCACTGTAGATAGAAGATTGTGGAAGGACATGATCGCCTACGCCAACCAGTATGGCACATGATGATGATGATGTATTAATTCTGTTGGTGTCCTACTTAATATTAAAGATTACTCTTCCTTAAGATCTTAAAGTTTCCCATGATGCCTTGCTTAGCGTGTTAGTGACCATATTTTCATGCCCATGGCATATTTTTAAGGAATGTGATAAGTATCATACCAGGCCATCTTTACTTCCCAGGAAAACTCCTTGGTACCCATTTTTAGAGGCTGGGTGAAATCCCCCCCCCCCAAAAAAAAAAAAACGTCAACATTTCTTGGAACCAAACCACAGCCCTTCTGATCAGGAAGAAAATACACTAACCACTCTGCCACAGAGGGTATCATCTTTAACTTTGGCTCAAAATAAGTAAAGTGATGCTTCCCTCAAAACCATAAGTTGTATGGGGAATAAGGTGGTAGTTTCTGTGATGTGGTTAGTATCAAACCAGGCAGTCTCACTTTCCCATGTATCTCTGCAGCAATCTTCAGGGGCTTGGTGAATTAAACATTTTCAGAGTGCTGGTGATTTCCAAATTTTCTGAAGCTGGGTGAATTACACATTTTTTTAGGGCTGGTGATTTCCAAATTTTCTGAGGCTGGGTGATTTCCAAATTTTCTGAGGCTGGTTGAATTCCAAATTTTCTGAGGCTGGGTGAATTCAAATTTTTTTAAGCTGGGTGAATTCAAAATTTCTTGAAGCTGGGCAATTTCCAAATTTTCTGAGGTTGGGTAGATTCCAAATTTTCTGAGGCTGGGTGAATTCCAGAACCATATAGTCAGGAGAACAAAAACTGATACATCTGGAAATTGAATCTGGACCCTTCTGATCAGAAGTGAGCTCGCTAACCACTCAGTCATAATAGCTCTGTGGCTGCATGTACTTCCTGCAGTATCAATTCAGACAATTAAATGTCTGTTTTCAGGTGCATCTAATTATAGTTCTTACATGAGACATTCAACAGGAATTGCAGACACAATGACTGTTCTAGTAAAACTAAAACCAATCAAAAAAGATAGGAAAATCGTCATTAGGAAAAAAAAAACATTTGATTAATGTGATCTTTTGTCACGGCATCTTCCTATATGCTTATGAGAAATGGACCTTAACAGTAGATTTACAACAACATATTCAAGCACTTAAGATGAAATGATTTGCTTAAGTTCTTTGAAATATCTTATTTATTCCAAATTACCAGCTAAGAGGTTCAGCGCGAGAATCCAAACAGAAATTTGCATCAAATTTCTTGGATGTTGTCAGTCCATCTTACCCCAGGTCTATCAAGGATTCTTCTTCCATCTACTCTTATAATATATGTTTTGTATGATACATAATCACTGGGCGTTCACTTCAGATGAGCAAACCAATTAATTTGTTGTCTCTCCATGTAGTTCAGAATTTATTGAATGATTAATCTCTCTCTTACAAAATCATTTCCATTCTGTCTCTTCTGTTCACTCCAAGCACTTTTCTCAAAGATCTCACCTCTGTGGTGACTGGCCTCCCTTTATTTGCACATATATGAGTGATGTGGCAAGAAAAATTTTAGACAACTCTGCTAATCAAGAATAGCCTTTCAGTCCCCATTTTTATAGGTTGGGTCAATCCTGAATCTATACCAGTTAAAAGAAACATTTGTTGCCAAAGGGAATCAAACCTTCAACAATCTAATCAGCAGATGCATTTATTAATCACTCCACCATTGCTCATTCAATGGCATAAATACTTGCAACAACAAAAAAATACTTGGCGGAGAAATCAAAGAATTACTAAACCACATTATGTCAGAGTACGCAAATAAAAAAAAAAAATATCAAAAATAAATTCAACATCGTGAATAAAAAGTGCTTTAATTGAACTTGTAAAAGGAAATTACAGAAAGAATCCAAAAATATATAACATTTAAAAATGTTAGATGAAAATTTCATAGAAATGCTTAACTGAATAAAGAAAAAATAGTATCGTTGCAACACATTTTAAATAAAACCACAGCAAATGAATTGTTACAGAAATAGATGCATCATCACTGGAAAACTTAAAACATACATAACAAAAATACTTAATGGATTATTTATACATTTAGCAGCAAAATCACAACAAAACTTAACTGAAAATATAACAGACTAGACAGATCACCACCTTCTCATCCACATAAAATAAAATAAACTTTCAATTTCATAACTTCAAAACACAGTATTCCACCCAAACTCATTAAACAAAATACAAATTTTCATAAGAATTATTTGATTTTAATACAAAATATAATACAAAAGGGATAAAACTATTTTTGATTTTACATCAAAAATAAAATGGTTAAAAATGATGACACAGTCCAATCAAAGCATAGATCAATATAATTCATAAATGTTTGAAAAAAGGTGGTAAGGTCACATGCCTCATTCATTAAAGATGGCTAAAAAAATGCTGCAAAGGACCATGAGAGAAAGAAGGGGAAAAAAGCAGGAAAAGGAAGTAGTGGGTTAACAACATAAAAGAATGGTCTTGGTTTCTGCAACTCTTAGGCAGTTGTTTAAAGACTGGAGATAGGTGAAGACTGGTCTCAGGCATCAAAGCCCTATTATCATCAGTGGTAAAAGGATGACATATGGTGTTAGTCATTCTGGACAGCTTTGACAAATCTGATCCCTTGCTAGGACCAAGATTCCAGACATCATCATTCTGGATAGCTTTAACAAATATGACATCCTGCTAGACCAAGATGTCAGACATCATCATTCTGGACAGCTTTGACAAATCTGACATCCTGCTAGGACCAAGATGTCGGACATCATCATTCTAGACAGCTTTAACAAATATGACATCCTGCTAGGAGCATGATGTCAGACATTATCATTCTGGACAGTTTTAACAAATCTGACATCCTGCTAGGACCAAGATGTCGGACATCATCATTCTAGACAGCTTTAACAAATATGACATCCTGCTAGGAGCATGATGTCAGACATTATCATTCTGGACAGTTTTAACAAATATGACATCCTGCTAGGACCAAGATGCCAGACATTATCATACTGAACAGTTTAGAGAAATCTGATACCCTACTAGTATCAATATGCCAGACAGCATCATTCTTTACAGCCTTCTCAAATATGACATCCTGCTAGGACCAAGATGCCAGACATCATCATTCTGGACAACTTTGACAAATCTGATACCCTACTAGTATCAATATGCCAGACAGCATCATTCTTTACAGCCTTCTCAAATATGACATCCTGCTAGGACGAAGATGCCAAATAACATATGTGATGGAAACAATCAGCAGCTACTAACCGAATACTCATGTCAAGATCAGAAATCTATAGCAAGAATTCTGGATACAGTCTAACCAGTATGGTGAAGCAAATAAGGCTCAAGAGCAAGGCAACTCAGTACAAAAACTGCTATGCTGAAGTTGAATGTGTTGGCCCAAGAAGTCCAGGAAACACAACTTGCTGAAAACCCCCAAAAAACACACCTTCACATACTTAACATTTATCAAGGGCAAATCAGAGAAGTTTTGACTTATTGAGTTATTTGCGGGTCATCATCATTGCACTCTGAACATTTCCATAGGTGCTCAGATCCCCTCCTCAGCAAGTCCCGCAGTGTCCAGTGACTGATGACTCCAGTTCTGTGTTGGTTGATAAGTCTTCTTACATGCTCATTAAGTTTCTCCTTTCTGGTTGTGCCCATCTTAACTCCCATCTCAAAGAAGTGACGTGGATTCGTGTTTGTTGAAGTCCTGTGCTCTTCCCACATCTCGGAGGGCATTGATGATGTCCGCCTGATCCATTGGTTGACCGTCCTCAACAACAGCATAGCTAGCCAACCTGTCCACTCTTTCATTTCCCTGTACTACCACATGTCCAGAGACATAGACAAATATGACCTTACATATTTTTGACTTCTGCAATGACTCTAACCATTGCATGCGTACAAAGCCTGCCTCCACTTTTTTTATCATGCTCATTGAATCACTTAGTATACAGGCGTGGATGTAGTTTGTGATTCTAACCAGTTGAATTCCTTAATCACTGCCATCACCTCCATTGTCATGCTACTTGTGGTCATGACGTATGCACCACTGTCTTCTTTGACCATTCTGCCTGCCGAGCGTGCTGTAAATGCCCATGCACCAGAGAAGTAGTTACCAATGAACTCAGAACAGACAAAGCAAAAGTGCCCTGCAACACGAACAAATGTTTCTGCATCAAATGTTCTGTCCCTAATCTACTCATAGAATCTGTTTCATTGCGGTTGGGGCATCCCCAAATCCACCCCATTGCCCATCCCAGGATTTCTTAAAGAGCATGCAGGCTGGTTGTTTCTGTAAGGTGTTGATTGTGGATACATCTGCTTTTGCACTCCGGATCAATCAGGGGAGCCGCGATAGCTCAGTGGTTAGTGAACTGGACTAAAAAAGACAAGAGGTAGGTTTCAATCCCAACCTTAAATGGGTACCAGATTTTTTTTTCTGGGAAAGTAAAGTGGCACGGGCATAATACCGACCACATTATCCCAAAAATCATGTGCTGAAGGTCTATAAAATTTATGGTCACTAACACTATATTAAGAGCAGCAGGAATCGGCTCCCTCAGTGAGATAGAGCTGCTTGCACAGAACAGAGACAGATGGCGAGATTTGATAAAATATCTTTAAAAGAAAACTGCTAGAACGAAAAATGTAGATAGGTGAAGGTGTATCTTGGTCTACGCCCTATGGGCCGGTTACGGCTCGAAAGGTCAATAGATAGATAGATAGATAGAACACTATATTTCCTATTTGCCACTTGGTGTGACGGGGGCTCTTTACTTTTTTTTACTCCGGATCAATCAGACCCCTTTTCAACCATTAGATTCATCAGTCTTTTAAAACATAAATCTTTGTCCCACCACCCACTCCTCAATGTCCAGAGTCTGTGCCTGAGCCGCTAGCGAGTTTATCAGCCACAAGACATCTGTTCACTTATTCTTCTTTACATTCTGAGTAAATACTTGAATGCACCACAGAAGAATCATAAACAATACAGCTGTTATTTCAGAGATGATTATGGTTTTGATGAAGGTATTACAATTAATACAAGTGAAATATGACAAATGCAGACATTTGAGGCACAAAGGGAGATAATTAAGGGATCAGAATAACTAGATAGCTACAGAAATTATATGTGTTATTATCTATTGTAAAGTAAATTATAAAGAAGGTATACTAAGGGAGGATATTATAAGGACAAAGGAGGTATTCTAAGGGTGGACTCTCTATGGACATGGGAGGTAAGCTAAGGGTGTACTTTCTATGGACATGGGAGGTAAGCTAAGGATGTGCTTTCTATGGACATGGGAGGTAAGCTAAGGGTGTGATTTCTATGGACATGGGAGGTAAGCTAAGGGTGTGCTTTCTATGGACATGGGAGGTAAGCTAAAGGTGTACTCTCTATGGACATGGGAGGTAAGCTAAGGGTGTACTTTTTATGAACATGGGAGGTAAGCTAAGGGTGGACTGTCTATGGACATGGGAGGTAAGCTAAGGGTGGACTGTCTATGGACATGGGAGGTAAGCTAAGGGTGTACTTTTTATGAACATGGGAGGTAAGCTAAGGGTGTACTTTCTATGGACATGGGAGGTAAGCTAAGGGTGGACTGTCTAAGGACATGGGAGGTAAGCTAAGGGTGTACTTTCTATGGACATGGGAGGTAAGCTAGAGGTGTACTTTCTATGGACATGGGAGGTAAGCTAAGGGTGGACTGTCTATGGACATGGGAGGTAAGCTAAGGGTGTACTTTTTATGAACATGGGAGGTAAGCTAAGGGTATACTTTCTATGGACATGGGAGGTAAGCTAAGGGTGGACTGTCTAAGGACATGGGAGGTAAGCTAAGGGTGTACTTTCTAAGGACATGGGAGGTAAGCTAAGGGTGGACTGTCTAAGGACATGGGAGGTAAGCTAAGGGTGTACTTTCTATGGACATGGGAGGTAAGCTAAGGGTGTGTAATTTCTATGAACATGGGAGGTAAGCTAAGGGTGTACTTTCTATGGACATGGGAGGTATGCTATGGGTGTACTTTCTATGGACATGGGAGGTAAACTAATGGTGTACTTTCTATGGACATGGGAGGTAAGCCAAGGATGTACTTTCTATGGACATGGGAGGTAAGCCAAGGATGTACTTTCTATGGACATGGGAGCTATACTAAGGGTGGATATTATGTGCACAATGAAGGTGTCATAAATATAATTAAGACATTATAAAAGATAAAATTGGAATATAAAGGCTGCAGAAATTTGGAATCTAGTGAGGCACAAATATAGATTTATGATGGGCAAATATAACCAGCGAGGAACTGGAAACATAAGCATTGGCATTCTATGCCATCTGTTTAAGAGATTGTGCACATTTTGGCTTTTACAAGAGCAATGTTGTTGATTCTACAAACAAATACGCATTAATCAACTTGTCTTTTATCTGTCATTATTTTTATTACGTACACAAGAAGTATTCAACTTTAACCTCAGTTAATGACCTTGTGGCTCTTCTGAGCTCAGGAATCAACTCGGTGCTGAGGAAGGCATAGTTTGATTTTTGCAGTTATGTTTGATCGGCATAGAGGGCACTCTTTGATGTGTTGTGCACAGTCCGAGCAGCAGCAGACATGACCACATGTAAGAAAGATGATGCTTGACTGTTGAGAAAGAGGTCAATTCTAAATTAATATTTAAATTTACAATATTCTATTATTAACATAAGGGGTTGAAACCTTTAAGATTTTTAATGTTCATTTCATAATTTAATGAAAACTCCAAATTAACTCTTTCCCTTACCAGAAACGCTCAGTCTCTTGCACTTCCTTGTCCTCGTTTTCCAATACAAGCTCTCTCCGTCTGCTGTGAAATGTCTGAATAAATTCTGTATCTCTTTCTTGAAGTTTTGCCATACCTAATTGTATAGAATGGTTAACGAGGTAGAGTTCTGCACTACCAAAGGAGGAGTAAGACGTCTCCTTTCTTCTACTAGCCTTAGGGACACCCTTGGGCAAGGTGGAGCTCCCGTTTAGCCCCCTTATCAGGGTTATGTGAAGCCATTGGAGCAGATGGTGGATGGTGTTGTGGGAGCAGCCAACAAGTAGTGCCGGTTATGGTCCCCACACCGCGATGGCAGGCAGAGGATCTCATGTATAGGGACAATGGCTGCAATCTCCAATTAGTACAGTCACTGCCACGAAGGAAAGGAATGGCAAACTACCTTCTTATGTTGCCTAGACTAATCATGACAAATCACAACTTAATATCTACAAAAGGCAGCTCCTAAAAACATCAGAAAGAAACAATCAACATTTTTCGGGCACCTCATGAGAAGAGGAAAGTTAGAATACTTGTTTATAACTGTCAAAATAAAAGGAAAGAGAGATCGCGGACAACAAAGAGAGAAAATACTGGATAGCTTGGTGTCATGGCATGGAAAACAGTCAACAACAGAACTGATACAATGCACTGTAGATAGAAGATTATGGAAGGACATGATCGCCTACACCAACCGGTATGGCACATGATGATGATGAATTGTATAGAAGAGTGGTTTCTCTTGCTACATATCCACTCCTGAAACCATTAAATAACCACGCGTGGAGGGAATATTTTGCCTCAACTTGGGCGTGTTTTTGAATGTTTATGTCCTGTTCTCATGACTTCCAATGGAAAATGAAAGAAACCCTACTTTCCCATGGATTATTTAAAAGACTACAACAACTGTAAAATGTAAGTAAACTAAACTTCCGTATGAAATAGTACACTTACATTGTTATTTTGTGACCGAGGTGTTTGTCAGTTTTTCAACCTTCGTGTTCCTCTTTCTTCACATTTTAAATACTTACCAAAATGATTTTATGCCAAACAAATATTATTTCAATTTTGTGCAATACTCCATCTTTAATTTGTTATATTAATATGACCTCTATCTATCTATTGACCTTTCGAGCTGTAGCCGGCCCATAGGGCATAGACCAAGATACACCTTCTCCTATCTGAATTTTTGTTCTAGCAGTTTTCTTTTAAAGATATTTTATCAAAACTCGCCATCTGTCTCTGTTCTGTGCAAGCAAACTCGCCATCTGTCTCTGTTCTGTGCAAGCAGCTCTATCTCATTGAGGGAGCCGAATCCTGCTGCTCTTGCCTCTTGCATCAATGTTCTTCTCAGTGTCTCCCTGAATCTTCCTCTTTTTCTCTTACCTGTTGTTTCCCATGTGAGAGCTTGCTTTGCTATTCGGTTATTATCTCTTCTCATCACATGTCCAACATATGACCATCATCTTTTCTTTATTACTGAAGATATTAGTGGTTGATTGGCGATTTCTCTAATTTCCTCGTTTGTTCTGAATTCGTTCCACACTATACCAAGGTTTTTCCTTAGACATTTATTTTCGAATGCGTTCAATTTTGTTTCTATGTCTCTTGTTGTTTTCCAGCTTTCACACGCATATGTAAGGGTTGATAGTACATTTGATTTGAATAGCCTGAGTTTTGTGTTTGTGCTGATTAGTTTTGATATTAATTTATATCAATTAATTTGTATATTAATATGACCTGCTTTATTAAAAAAATTTTTGAAGAATTTTTACAATTGTGATATCGGTTTTCACAAATCTAAATCAGGTAATTCAGCTCAAGCCGGCAAAATAATCTGGAAGGGAAAGAGTTAAAACAAGCAGATCATTTAGAGGCTCATGAGTGATAAGTTTCAAAAAGTTAAAATTTCAAGTATGTATGGAGCTGATTAAAAAGTTTAGCATTTTAGTATGACTGATTCAAGGTCTTAACCTGAAAATTTGGTGTGAACTTTAGTCCTTTATTACGTATTCAAACCTCAAAGGTGATGCACTTCTCCTATCCCTTCTTCACTTTCCAGCCGCTTTGCTTTCCCAAAAAAAATCTGATACCCATTTAAGGATGGGTGAACCCGGAAGCCATCTATCACGAACCCGACCTCTTGTCCTTTGTAGTCCAATTCACTAACTATTGAGCTATCGCGGCTCCCTATTTCTCAAAGTAATACCAATTTTTTTTATTTTTTTTTTATTTTTATATCCTGCCTTCTTTTTTCTTATACATAAAGAAATAGGTGTTTGCTGCCAGCTGTGTTCTAGTTTATATGGATATATGTTTGCTCCCATTGCGAGGCACATCTAACCTGGCAATATTTTGTGACTAAATGTTCATTCTCTCTAGAATTGCATCAATGCTGAAAGTGGATTTGTGGGACCTAAAGATGCAAATATTACGACTTTTCCGTAAACTACCGACACAATGCATCTATGCTCACTTTAACGGTTGAACACTGTGAAGAAAAGAATTCATAGTGACCTGTTGGGGTACTTTTTTTAAAGATTACAATATGAAAGTAGAGCACTTGGTCAGCTCAAGTTCACTGATCCGGGGTCTTACTAGCAAATCCTTATCTTTTTATTCCAGACATTTTATTTTTATTTCCATTTTTATTTCTCATTCTAGTTCTAAATTATTATTATTTTATTTGTTTTTAATTTTTATTATTTTAAATTTGAAATACATATCTATGTGTGTGTTGTATGTTTGTTTCTGCTGAAGGCCTGTTGAGCCGAAACATTGTTCTAATTTGTGGCATCCCCTTATTACATAAAGCTTTAACCATACCAATTTTTGCTATTTTTTTTTTTTCATTTTTCTTTTTATTACAACTGCCAAAATACATGGTTAAAGAGCAAGAACAATAACTCAGCACAGACCTGCTTATCTAAACAGATTGCACACTCAGAGTATAGTCCTCTTGCTGTCACAGTTACATCTTTCATCAGTAAAGAAGGTGGAAGTTCTGGGGGCTTGTGCAAATCTTCAGATGGAGCTGATGGAGTGAGCTGATGTGGTGGATTAACTGGTTCCTGGAGAAGATAAAATGAAAATATCTCAAGATTCTCAAGAGATTTGTATTGTTCCATGCTCTATTATCATCATTACACTGATAGTGTATATGAGTATCTTTCATCTCATTCTTGATCACTCTGAAGGATCACAGCAGATTATGCAAACACCATAGAGAATCTCTAGGATAATTTTAAAGAGGGTCTCAGTACAGTACACAAACACCATAGAGAATCTCTAGGATAATTTTAAAGAGGATCTGAGTACAGTACACAAACACCATAGAGAATCTCTAGGATAATTTTAAAGAGGATCTGAGTACAGTACACAAACACCACAGAGAGTCTCTAGGATAATTTTAAAGAGGATCTCAGTACAATACACAAACACCACAGAGAGTCTCTAGGATAATTTTAAAGAGGATCTCAGTACAGTACACAAACACCACAGATAATCTCTAGGATAATTTTAAAGAGGATCTCAGTACAATACACAAACACCACAGATAATCTCTAGGATAATTTTAAAGAGGATCTCAGTACAATACACAAACACCACAGATAATCTCTAGGATAATTTTAAAGAGGATCTCAGTACAATACACAAACACCACAGATAATCTCTAGGATAATTTTAAAGAGGATCTCAGTACAATACACAAACACCACAGAGAGTCTCTATGATAATTTTAAAGAATATCTCCACACAGAACACAAACACCACAGAGAGTCTCTATGATAATTTTAAAGAATATCTCCACACAGAACACAAACACCACAGAGAGTCTCTATGACAATTTTAAAGAATATCTCCACACAGAACACAAACACCGCAGAGAGTCTCTATGATAATTTTAAAGAATATCTCCACACAGAACACAAACACCACAGAGAGTCTCTAGGATAATTTTAAAGAATATCTCCACACAGAACACAAACACCACAGAGAGTCTCTATGATAATTTTAAAGAATATCTCCACACAGAACACAAACACCGCAGAGAGTCTCTAGGATAATTTTAAAGAATATCTCCACACAGAACACAAATACCACAGAGAGTCTCTAGGATAATTTTAAAGAGGATCACAGTATAGAACACAAACACCACAGAGAGTCTCTAGGATAATTTTAAAGAATATCTCCACACAGAACACAAACACCACAGAGAGTCTCTAGGATAATTTATTTCATAAAATGGGTTAACATCATTTCAATGTCTCATTTTATTTTCCATATCCCCTTTACTTAGCACTAGCTAGAAAAATGGTGTGTTCTTGACAGTGCTCTTTGGTTTCCTTTGCACTTGCTACTTTCTACAGCATCTGATATTTTGCTAATCCATCTTTTAGAGGTCTTTCTCTTTCTCCTCTGTTTCTGCATCTGATTTCTAAAGCTTGTTAAGAAATAGTTTTCACCTGTAGTTGAGTCATCACATTACATGTCCATATCACTATAACATGCCCTTCACATTACATGTCCATATCACTATAACATGCCCTTCACATTACATGTCCATATCACTATAACATGCCCTTGGATTTAAATCAGGACTGATGTTACTCTTACTCTCTTTCTCATTATCATTATCAAGTATGTGCCTGCTGGAGTAGGTGATCATGTCTCTCCACAACTTTCGATCTCGACAGTTATTTATTATTTTTGTTGCTGACCTTCTACCAAGCCATTCTCTTAAGATACCAATCTTTTCTCTTTGCTTCCCTCTATCTCTTCGTCCCTCAATTTTCCCACTTGTACAATATATCCAGCTGTTCTCTTCTCATTCTATCTATTGTCCTTTCGAGCCAAAGACGGCACATAGGGCAGAACCACAATCTCAAAAACAGAAACCATATTGCAGGGACCGCTGCTTCTAAAATCTATGGCTGTTTCCATAACAATACTTTTTTACAATGATAGCTTGTCAAGCCATCAATCAACCTCCTTATTCGCCTCTTACGACATGCCTGGAAGGTCACAGTATCACTATTCTTTACTTCCCTCATAATGAGGCCCCATTACATGGCCAAAAAATTATGATTGGCTCTCTTTCTAATTTCTTCAATTCTGATTTTTTTCTCTAATAATTACATTTATTACCCAATGAAGATATTTCATTTCACTAACTGAAACCTTTCATATCTCTTTTTATAAAAATGTCCATGTTTGGCACTGGTAGAACAAATGTTGGCAACATTTTCAATGCAGACAGGGGTTTTACAGTTTTTGAATTTTTACCTGGGTGATGGTTTACAACCCTCTCTTTTCTGCTTGGACTGCCACAGATTGCACTTTAATGTACATGACTTACTGGGCATATTGATTCGAAAAAATATCAACTTAGGGGAAATGGCATTCATGTTCACCGGGCATTTAGAGAATGTCATTACAAAAACCATTTTTACGCTATTATAATAGCTCTAGGCATTGAATTTTTTTTTTTAATTTGAGTCAATTTGAGTAGGAAAGTAAAAGAACTCTCTTTTCATAGATGTAATTTGAAATTGTCGCCTATGCAGGTGAATATGGTTTGCACAGAGTTTGACATTGCTAAGGCGTAAACCGACAAAATCACAATGGCAGTCCATACCACTTGGGTTTTTCACAGTGACTAGTCTATTGATCAAAACATTTCAGTTGCTGAGTTTGTTTTCAATGTGTTTTTTTCTAGGAAACTGGAAAGAAGAAGTGACTGTGTTTGCAAATATTCCCTTTTCAATGGAAGTCATTTGGGATTATCACTTGTACAGTCTAATAGGATATGCACAGAAGACCATGTCAACAGAATTTACAGACATGTTTGGGGAGATGCTGCGATAAGTGCACAGAATAGATATGAGGAATTCCTGACAGCAATGGAACTGATTCAGTGAATAGAATAGAATAGAATAGAATAGAATAGAATAGAATAGAATAGAATAGAATAGAATAGAATAGAATAGAATAGAATAGAATAGAATAGAATAGAATAGAGCAGAATTGAATAGAACAGAACAGTTTAGCTGCTAGATGCAAATCCATGTCTATTTCAGAAGAATATACTAACCCATACTGTGTCCTTGATTTTCTTCTCTGTACAAGATGTGTTTGGATCTAAATGATACAGCTCAATTTGTTTGAGAATGGATTTCCGCAATCCCATTTCATGGACTCCCATCTGCCGCAAGTCAGCATCACTCAGGGTCACTAGTGTCTGTATAGTAATGCGGTGTCTGGCAAAGACAGGTAGGTAATCTGCAGCCCCTGAAGAAATGAGGATCTTTTTTACTGCAATCTCCAGCTGGGTTTCCTAGGAGGGAAAAGAAAGAGCCCCATCACACCACATTCATGTATAAAGATTATAATGCCTGTCTGTTTATTGTTTTTGCAAGCCAAAGTCAACACATAGGGCAGAAATTCTAGAATTTCAATGTCTGATAATCTTTGTTATCAAGTTTTAGACCTTGTACAAGACCTGCATTGTATCTTGCTACTTGTCCCTGCTCTGGGCAAGTCGCTCAATCTTGGCAAGGGAACTAATGTTTTCTGTTGATGTATTTCACCTCAGTTTTCTTTTTTAGTGTTTTTTTCTTTTTTTTATTTCAACTCTTTCTTTCACCCTCTGGTTCCCATTTGAGTGAATCAATTCAGAGGAAGAGGTATGTTTGCAGCACTCGGAAAAAATGACAAATAATCAACAACAGAAAAAAATATGGACCAAGGCAGGATCGAACCCGTACTCAGTGGCACAGCACCTTTCGTGGCAAGGCGCTGTGCCACTGAGTACGGGTTCGATCCTGCCTTGGTCCATATTTTTTTCTGTTGTTGATTATTTGTCATTTTTTCCGAGTGCTGTAAACATACCTCTTCCTCTGAATTGATTCACTGATTATCGCCTCGGAAGTTTCCCTCTATAATAATATTCATTTATTATTATTTGTTCCCATTTGAGGGCTTGCTTAGAGATTCTCTTGTTGAGACTTCTCATCAAATGGCCACCATTTTCTTCTTTTGATTACAGATGATTTATGTTTATGCTTTGTTATATTAAGCTTCAATATAATGTTAATACATTTTATTAGACCATTTTCAGCATTTTTTAAGGGGTAAAGTAGTCAGCATAATGCCAATGCTATCTTTCTTTCCAGGAAAATCTGGTACCAACTTAAGACTGTGTAAACCTGGAAGTTGGTAATCAGAATTAGATCTAGTATCATGGCCTCAACCAAATAGCAAAGCAAGCACTCAAGTGGGAAACAACAGGTAGGAGGAAAAGAGGCTGACCTAGAGAAACACTGAGAAGAACCTTGATCAGGGAGGCAAAGGCAGCAGGAATCGACACCCTTAATGAGGTCGAGATGCTTGAACAGAACAATGACAAATGGTGAGATTTGATAAAAGATCTTTGCAAGGATTGAGACTGCTAGAAAGAAAATTTTGAAACAGGGAAAGAGTATCTGTGTCTATGCCCTATGGGCCAACTACAGCTCAAATGGTCAATAGATAGATCGTGACCTCAATAGGCAGTTCATTAACCACTGCTCTCTCATCTTCCTGTATTCCCTAGGTAAATACGTAAAACTTTAAATGTCAAATGTCTTTGGTCGACACTTGAAAGTATCTTATCTGTTTACACTGTGTTTTTTTTATTACATTGCAAACAACACTTCAGGTCAGGATTATGAATTCATATCGCTCTCTCTTTCAGTGTTTCATAAGTTTTTGGTCAGTGTATATTGGCTTGCTTGCGTTCACCTAATGGCTAATGGAATAATTAGACCTCTTCATCTATCTATCTATTATCCTTATGAGCCGAAAATGGCACAAAGGGCAGAACCACAATCTCAAAAACAGAAACCTTGCGTGTCAAAATGGCACATATTGCAGAGATCACTGCTTCTAAAATCTATGGCTCTGTTTCCATAACAATACTTTTCACAATGACAGCTTGTCAAGCCATTGATCAATCTCCTTAGTCGCCTCTTATGACACGCCTGGAAGGTCACTTCCCTCATAATGAGGCCCTGATAACTCATGGTAAGACTTCATCACTCATCATTAAAATAGACATTAACCCTAGATTACAATGTATGTCTGTGACCAACGTGTTTACGTCATCAAGTTATTTGCGGTTCATCATCATTGCACTCTGAACATGTCCATAGGTGCTCAGATCCCCTCCTCAGCAATTCCCTCAGTGTCAAGCAACTGACGACTCCAGTTCTATGTTGGTTGATAAGTCTTCTTACATGGCCACTAAGTTTCTCATTTCTGGCTGTGCCCATCTTAACTCCCATTTCCATCATCCGAAGAAGTGACGTGGATCTGTGTTTGTCGAAGTCCTGTGCTCTTCCCACATCTCGGAGGGCATTGATGATGTCCGCTCGATCCATTGGTTGCCCGTCCTCAACGACAGTGCAGCTAGCCAACCTGTCCACTCATTCATTTCCCCGTACTCCCGCATGTCCAGGGACATGCCGAGGTCAACGGTCTCATCTGCGATAACACCGATCTCAACTGAGATCTCAATTGAGACAATTGAGATGACGTCATGGAACGCACCAAAATGGCAGCTTATTTATATTCGAGCTATGGACTAAGCAATGTTTACATTGAACACCACGATATATGTTATTGCAGCGAGTTGGCAGATTTTTGAAAATGTTTGTTCGCAGTTCGTTAACCTTCGCTGTAGATAAAGTCGTTAATTAGATGGCTTCGTTTCGGACGTTTGGTAGCTAAGGACCTAACTTGTGCAAACGGATGGCATTGGCAAGGATCATTTTGAATCTATGAAGTGGGCTCATTTTGTGTTTAACTCAAAAGCATATGTGCTTTTTAACCAAAGACCTTTTCTTGGGTACTCAATGAAGATATCCCCGATGGAAGAATAAATTGTACTATTAGTCCCATAAATGATTCGCTTCCAGAGGTTTATGATGTAAACAAAGCAGTTTTGTCATTGCAAGTGAATAATGTCCACACCAATAATTGGTCAGGATTGTGTAGCAGCAGCAGCTTTATAGCGAACACAGAAAACATCACAGGATTGTGCTGTTCTGAAACAGCTATGCCATGCTACCCTAGAATTGCCTTTACTGGGATTACTGTGACCACAAACCACTCTCCATGTGTGTGCCACATATTTACACCCCAGAAAGAAACACTAAATATAACAACATCATGTGCCGTCTGTGATATTAATGACCTCAGACCAGGAGCCTCCAGTATGATTGATACAACTGTTGCACCAAGCATTTCATCAGCAGAGCCATATCTATGGAATGTTAATCTGACATTGTTCTTGAATGATGTCCAAGTTAATGAGACATCAGAATCGTGTGGCGGCAGGTACAAGGAGGGAGCGGAGAACATCAAGTTCTGCTGCTATAAAGGAGACTTGTCTTGCTATCCCAGAATTGCCTTAAATGGGATCACTGTAGTTGAAAACTTCTCCTCTTGTGTAAACTACACATTCACATCTAAGAGTGAATCAGTGAAGGTCACAAAATCATATTCTCTCTGTGGTTTTACTAACTACAGGTCATGTGGCTTCTGTTGGATTGGAAATGATAACTTACCACCACTGTGTGTCTATATGTTTGGAATTGGAGTCATCAATGTGGCCTAACATCATCAAGTGCTATGATGATCATCATTTTCGGGAGGACGTGAACTCCCATGGTATATGGTGGATAGGCGGTAAGAACCATTGAAGGCTATGTCTGAAAAGTGTTCCTTCTTGCAGTTTCCTCATATTCCAAGTCCGGCTTGTTGCAGGAGCTACTGAGTTAAATGCTTTGTGCACACCGTGAGCTGTGTGTCTCATCCGTTTTGATCCTGCTTCGATATCCCGCTTGTTTATGATGAATGATGATATCGTATGACAGGGAACAGTTGGCTGTGTTCACTTTCTGCGCGGTTTTGCCTTATGTCTTTTGGCGTGTGCTGAGACTGCTACGATGGGGACTACAGTTACCTTTCTTTGTTTGGGAGATGAGTTAGTAATTCGGATGATTTCACTGGCACGGGCGGTTGAGCAATTATGGATTTTAATTCATTTGCTGTGATACCTGGGCCTTCCATAACCAATAACCAATGTCCAGGGACATAGACAAAGGTGACCTTACATATTTTGGATTTCTGCAACGACTCTACCCATTGTATGCGTACAGAGCCCGCCTCCATTTTTTTAATCATGCTCATCGAATTACTTAGTATACATGCGTGGGTGTAGTCTTGTGACTCTAACCATTTGAATGCCTTGGTCACTGCCATCGCCTCCATTGTCATGCTACTCATGGTCATGATGTATGCACCACTGTCTTCCTTGACTATTCTGCCTGCCGAGCGTGCTGTAAATGCCCATGCACTTCTTTGGTGTCGTTTTACAGATCCGTCTGTATAGATGACTGCATCTTTCTCATCGGTGTTATCGCAGATGAGACCGTTGACCTCGGCATTAACCACGAGCGGGTTCTGTTCCCTACTTTTCCTGTCGAGTGTGACAATACACGAGAAAGTCCCCTTGAATGGCGTAGGCACCTGTGTCCACTCCTCACCAACGCAGATATTGGTAAGCCCACTGACCTGTTTGATGACATCTTCTGCTCTGCCCACCCATGATTTGCCTCTTTTTAGCCTGGCTCTTTTCACTGTGTTGAGCACATGGTGCAATGGATGCTCCGTATCTGTACTAATCTTCAGGTATGCTCATGCTCTCCAGATCTTGATTCTATCATCCATGGTTGGAAAGTCAAGAAGATACCTCATTGATACACAGGGGGTGTCCCTAGTACATCCCACGATAATGCGCATGGCTTCATTTTGTATTTTCTCCAGCCTATCAATTTGAGTCATACTGACAGTAAGAATTGCCAGGGCATACTCGATTGGTGCGAGGACTAATCCCTTGAACAGAACAGTAAGTAGCCTCTGCTCGATGTTGGCAGCTGCCATGACCTTCAAGGCGGCTAATCCTTTGCAGGATTTTGTTATCACATGGTCAACGTGGTCCCGAAAACACAGGCTGCAATCAAACTTAACTCCGAGGTATGTCATCAACTTTACGTGTTTACGTTTGCACAAATATGCTGTAATCATTTCCTGGTTTACGTTATTGAGTTATTGAGTTATTTGCGGGTCATCATCATTGCACTCCGAACATGTCCATAGGTGCTCAGATCCCCTCCTCAGCAATTTCCTCAGTGTCCAGCGACTGACGACTCCAGTTCTATGTTGGTTGATAAGTCTTCTTACACGGCCACCAAGTTTCCTGGTTTACGTTTGCACAATGATGCTGTAATCATTTCCTGGTTTACATTTAAACAATGTTGCTGTAATCATTTTTTGGTTTTATATTTGCACAATGTTTCTGTAATAATTCTCTGGTTTACAATCAATTTTTAGCATGAAACGCGATCACACGCTTTTTTTTGGGGTGTTTTTTAAGCCACATCTGTAGAAATGTGGTTTTACAGAAGAATGTTGAGAGTACCATGGACAGCTAAGAAGAGTAATGAAAATGTTATGAGAGAGGTCAAAGCAAAAAGAGAGCTAATCTCCAGTATTAGGAAGAGACAATCATCATTTTTTGGCCATGTAATGAGAAGAGAACAACTGGAATATATTGTAACAACTGGGAAAATTGAGGGACGAAGAGATAGAGGGAAGCAAAGAGAAAAAATAACAGACAGCTTAAGAGAATGGCTTGGCAGAGGGTTAACAACAGAAATGATAAATAGCTGCCGAGATCGAAAATTGTGGAGAGACATGATCACCTATGCCAGTAGGCATGGTACTTGATGATGATGATGACATTTTGTAGTTCACAAATCTAAGTCAGATTATTCAGGTCAAATCAGCACAATTACCAGGAAAGGAAAGAGTTAAATCACCTACATTGGCTCTCTTTAAGGGCGGAGGATGAAGAGGAGTAGTCACCGAGGGAATGCAATAGAAAGAAGAATTGTTTCAAACTTCAGCAACAGTGTGTCTGTATATGTATGTGCATGTGTGTGGAGAGGAAGGGGGGTAGATTTCATATTTAGTAGCCATGAAGAAGAGAGATAAATAAAAGATAGGACAAGGGGAAGTAATGATAAAAATTAAGATGTTGAGAGGGGAGATAATTGTAATATTAGATGTGATTAAAAGCGACAGATCACGGGGAAATCATGCAAGGGGAGACAAGTGAGGGGGAGCAGTAGATTCACAGGAAATAGAAAGGTCAAGGAGAAAGCGTGCGGGGCGAGGGAGATGAGTGACCGAAATTGGAGAGAAAGAACAAGGGAAAATATAGTTTAGTCGAGCTTAAGCTGGGGCCCAATGCAGACGTTGTGTCCACAAGACAAACGAGACTGTGGGCAGGGGAGATGGACAAGTTTCACAATTGTCAGGTTAGTGTGTGAATAGCTCTAGACCTAGGCAGTCGAGTAGCTGAGTGATAGCTAGGGCTATAAGAATGAACTAGACAGGGATAGGAAGGATCTGTTGAAGATATAGTGATCAATGTGATACTTTAGACAAATGAGCTTAGTGAAAGCTAGGTCTAACGTAGACCTTTACAGGAATCCCATGGTTAAGAATAAAGTGTAGGCTGTGTGCTATTATTCTTAAATCGAGACCTTCACCAGCATTAAGATGTTAGGTGTAGGCTATCGGCTATGAGCCATTATTGGAGAGCCTTTCTATGAACAATTAGTTATGTCAAGAGAGAACTTCATCAGCAATTAAGAGGTTAGGTGTAGGCTATCGGCTATAAGCCATTATTAGAGAGCCTTTCTATGAACAATTAGTTATGTCAAGAGAGACCTTCGTCAGTATGAAGATGCAGGTACAATTGTAGGCTGTGTGCCTTATTAGCATTTCTAAACCTTCATCAGCATCAAGATGTGTAGGTACGAACTGTAGGCTGTGTGCCTTATTATCATTTATAAACCTTCATCAGCATCAAGATGTTAGGTATGACTTGTCGGCTGTGTGCCTTATTATCATTTATAAACCTTCATCAGCATCAAGATGTTAGGTATGACTTGTCGGCTGTGTGCCATTATTAGTACCATGAATAAACCTTCATCAGCATCAAGATGTTAGGTATGACTTGTCGGCTGTGTGCCATGATTAGTACCATGAATAAACCTTCATCAGCATCAAGATGTTAGGTATGACTTGTCGGCGGTGTGCCATTATTAGTACCATGAATAAACCTTCATCAGCATCAAAATGTTAGGTATGACTTGTCGGCTGTGTGCTATTATTAGTACCATGAATAAACCTTCATCAGCATCAAGATGTTAGGTATGACTTGTCGGCTGTGTGCCATTATTAGTACCACGAATAAACCTTCATCAGCATCAAGATGTTAGGTATGAACTGTTGGCTGTGCGCCAATAGGATATAGAGACTTTCAATAAACATTTAGTCATGTCAAAAGAGACCTTCATAAGTATCAAGGTGTTGGTGTGAATTGTTGGCTGTGCGCCATAGTTACCAGAAGAGAGACCTACATCAGTGTTAACATGCTAATTGTGAACTGTGAGATATGAGTATTGGCGGTGTGCCATGGTAATATGAACAAACTGTTTTATCTATTAAACTGTTATAACTAGCCCTGGTGTTGTTCCTTGCTGTTGTCGAAGGGGTGATGTGTCCTACGAAGAACGAGCCATGAGTTGTCAGCTACAGAGTTACAACGCGAAGTTGATAAACGGGCGAACCTGAACCTTGAAGTACCAGCAGCGGCAGATCTGAGTCCACGAGAAGGCGTGAAGCCTGACCCTGAGTGTACCAAATCAAGTGTTCGAGAATGTAAATAGCCAGAAGGGCTATTTCCCTGGTACAGCCATTTACCATCCCAAATCCTCCTGCAAGGTAGAGGTGATCTTTTCTATTATTATCATCAGATTATCCCTAGTTTATAAATACCATCTAATCAAATATTTTTGTGTAAAGTACTACAGTCTCTCCCATCCATATTAACTCCTCCCATAGTCTCTCCAAATGAAAAGACGATTAGAGGCCACAGAGATGGGATTTCTCAGAAGAATGTTTAAAGTTCCCTGGACAGCTAAAAAGACCAATGAGGAAGTTCTCAAAGAGGCCAACACAAAAAGGGAGCTCTTAAAAAAACATCAGAAAGAAGCAATCAACATTTTTTGGGCACATCATGAGCAGAGGAAAGTTGGAATACGTGGTTACAACTGGCAAAATAAAAGGAAAGAGAGATCGCGGACGACAAAGAGAGAAAATACCTGATAGCTTGGTGTCATGGCATGGAAAACAGTCAACAACAGAACTGATACGATGCACTGTAGATAGAAGATTGTGGAGAGACATGATCACCTGCGCCAACCGGTATGGCACATGATGATGATGATAGTCTCTCCTCACATATTAACTGACCTCCACAGTCCTGCCTCCATATCAACCCCTCCCCCAGTTCATCCATATTAACCCTTCCCACAGTCCCTTTTTCCCATATTAACACCTCCTACAATCTCTAACATAGTACCTATATCAATTTTAGCCCCTCCCACAATTCCTAACATAGTACCTATATCAATATTAGCCCCTCCCATAATCCCTCCCCCTCTATCCATCCATTGAATATTCACTCCTGTATCCCTGCCTCTGGCAGTTCTTCCAGTAAAATAAGACACAGCCTTACCCCATCAATGAGTGACTGTGGTTTCCAGTCCAGCAGGCGTTGGTACTGAACCAGCCAGTAGTCCTGCTGGCCTTCCTCTCTCTGTAGCTCCATCTCTTCCTAAAACAGATCAGAACATATGTTCAGTGATGATGTTTGCCTTCACATAGAGGATTGCTTAAGTATAAAGCATAGGATTAATTTAAACAGAGAAACAGCAGATCAATTTAGTATTACACATAATTAACTACATTAAAAAATAGAGGATTGACTAAGTTAAAAGCAATGGACTGATTTCCATTTTGTGAGATATGGTCCTATAATACGGGAAAAAATTCACCAAATTTTAACAAATTGGTTGTTTTTAATCCCTCCCCCCTTGACCAGGAAATTTCCTCAGTCATTGGCAACATCGAACAACTCTTTGTGACTCTGGAAAACTCAGCGAATAACACTTTGAGGTAGCTAAACATACTGATGAACTTACAGCGGCTGTCTCAGTAGACAAATAACACGCCCGGTCCTAGCAGTAAATTTTGAGTCATAAATCAACCTGACACAGGAAATCTGAAATCCCGGTGTGCCTAAATGATAAACACACAGTTGTGTGTTAAAAGTTCAAAGAAAATGCTATTTTTAGTCCTCCTAATGTCATAATTAAGTGGTAGTATTTTGTACAATGGAATGTAATGAAGAGCACCACAGGCAGGTATTGTAATTAAGGGTTAACCTAGGACCTTCTTGTCCAGATGCTGATCTTTTATCTCCAGACTACCTAGGGCTTCCTTACACTCTCTCACTGTCATTGTCTTAATCTCAATCTCTTTCTATCACTACGTATGTAAAAATGTATAAATTTACCAATCTTTTTCTTAGTTCTTCTTGCCGCTTTTCCTTCTCTTCCAACAGTTGTGACAATAGGGCTGACAGGGCTACCCGTTGGTCAGCCATGACATTCTGAGGGGAAAAAAGAGAAAAGTCAAAGTAAGAATGGTGGTCAATATATCATCCTAATTATCAATTATGACCTGGCTAAACAGGGAATGGACTGAAAATAATCAACAACTCATAGCTGACTGCTTGTGTCAGGATGAGTTAACAAGAGCTGATCAAGACTCTAATCAACTTTCTCATGGCAGCCCTTGACACAGGCTAACTAGTCTGACCATGTGAGTAGTGACTGAAAAGGGGAGATAAAAACAGAAATAAAAAAAAATGGTAAAACTGAAGACAGATCAAAAGTCACCGATATCAGAGCTTGCATCACCAATATGTAAACAAATATGCCCACTTAAAGCCCTCTTAAGGGGAGTAGGTAACTCTTTGGCTGAGAGGCTAGTGTGATTTCTTCCTGATTACATCGGGTCAGATTTGATTCCCAGAAATAGTGGATTTATTATCAGAGCGACATGTCTCCCAGGTTCCTCTAAAAAGTGGAAGATGATTTTTCTGGGAAGTAAAGGCGGGCGGTATGATATCGACCACATCACCCAAAAATGTGACGTGGTAATGGAAAAATATAGTCACTAACACCATATTTTCCAAATGTCTAACACGGCATTGAGGGAACCTTTACTTTTACTCTAAGGGCAGTAATGATGACCAATAATATTTAAATGAATACAAAATAAGGAAAATGTGATGGCTTCATATATCATCATCATCATCAAGTACCTGGCCTGCTGGCGTAGGTGATCATGTCTCTCCACAACTTTCGATCTTGGCAGCTATTTGTCATTTCTGTTGTTGACCTTCTGCCAAGCCATTCTCTTAAGCTGTCTGTTATTTTTTCTCTTTGCTTCCCTCTATCTCTTCATCCCTCAATTTTTCCAGTTGTTACAATATATTCCAGTTGTTCTCTTCTCATTACATGGCTAAAAAATGATAATTGTTTCTTCCTAATATTGGAAATTAGTTCTCTTTTTGCTTTTACCTCTCTCAGAACATCTGCATTACTCTTTTTAGCTGTCCATGGTACTCTCAATATTCTTCTGTAAAACCACATTAGATACATTATATATGTTGTTTTATTTTGGTTTTTTCATAAAAACAAGTGGGTAATGAGTCAAATAAATAGCTCTCCAAATAACATTTATCTCTTTGCCAATTTGCTAGGAACCTCACAAGTTAAGCAATTGGCTTTAAAACCAATATAATCCTAATACCAGGTTGCTAGTAATTTATTGAGCCAAATAGATGGCCCTCCAACTAACTTTCTTTATGTAATAAATTGTTAGAAAACTTATGAGCCAATTAACAGGCTGACTTATTAACATTTTTCTCAAAGTCAAGTTGTTTGCAAGTATTGAGCCACACATTCTTCCATATGTGACTCACTAACATTTATTTTGAAAATCATAATTACTCACAAACTATGAATCAATATCTGGCTCTTTCACGCTTTTTTTTAAAAATATATCTGACTCTAACACTTTTCCTTTACAATGTTTCTCAAAAACTCTTGAGTTACATATCTTACTCTTTGATGTTTTTTTCTTTCACAAACAAAACTTTTTATGATATCATGAGTATTATATTAGGAAGAAACAATCATCATTTTTTGGCCATGTGATGAGAAGAGAACAACTGGAATATATTGTAACAACTGGAAAAATTAAGGGACGAAGAGATAGAGGGAAGCAAAGAGAGAAAATACCAGACAGCTTAAGAGAATGGCTTGGCAGAAGGTCAACAATAGAAGTGATAAAGAACTGTTGAGATCGAAAGTTGTGAGGTCACGTAGGCCAGTAGGCCCGGCACTTGATGATGATGAGTTCTCTTTTCATTTTTAGTTGTTTTAAGACTTCATTGTTTATTTTCTTTTCTTTCCATCCAATTCTACCTGTTCTTCCATATATCCACATTTCAAAGGCTTCAATTCTCTATTCTGCTTTCTTGTCTAATGTCCATGTCTTTGCACCATATAGGAATGTTGAGAAGATATAGCACTTTGATATTCTCAGTTTTAGCCCTGGTGTTATTTGTTTTGATATTAGTATATTTATCATGACATTAAAATTAATTTATTTTTGTGGTACCGACCACATTACTCAAAAATCATGTGCTGGGGGTCTGTAAAATTGATGGTCACAAACATCATATTCCCTATACGCCAGTTGGCGTCATGGGGCTCTTTACTTTTTGCTAAGATGTAAAATGATGAGCCTAAGAACTCAGTTACAAATAAATACATTTTATGTCAGTCAGATACTAACATATGGATCTGAGCCTAAGAACTCAGTTACAAATAAATACATTTTATGTCAGTCAGATACTAACATATGGATCTGTATTCAGAAATAGAGAGTAATCAACATCAGTGAAATTAAATCACAAAAGTAATTTTGAACTTGTAAGAAAATTTTCACATCTCATATCTTAGTATGTGTGTGTATGTTAGTCATATCTCATATCTTGGTGTGTGTCAGTGTTAGTCATGCCTCATATTGCTGTGTGCATGTCAGTGTTAGTCACATCTCATATCTTTGTGTGTGCATGTTTGTGTTAGTCACCTCTAGTGACTCAGGCAGATGGTGCTCGTAAACCTGGAAGGGCCGACCATCTAAGGGCAGAATCCCCCTACAGAAAAGACAATCCGCTGCCTTGCAGGAAGATTGGGGACAATCAAAGGCTAAGGAAACCTGAATAAAATGCTGGCTGAAATCGGATGCACTGTGCCACTGGCGCAGAACACAGTGCATCGTTTTAACAGGTATTCAATCAGGGTGGATCTAACAGACTCTAATTATGATGTTCTGTCTGTGGGTTGATCAATTCGCTTAAACAGACAGCTGTCTTCATGAGAGAGTCTGGAATCCTACCGACACTTTAACATGTTTTTTTCTTTACAATTAAAAGCTTCTCACAAACCCCATGAGCCATATATTTTACTCTAACATTCTTTCTTACAACAAAATTTACCACAAATTCATGAGACAAATACATGACTCTCTAACATCACTTTTTTTTAAATATCTAACTCTCTTAACATTTTTCAAATATCTAACTCTCTTAACATTTTTCAAATATCTAATTCATATTTTTTTCTGAAAACAGAAATTCTCGCACATTCATTGCCCAAACACCTGACTCTGACTCTCTTAATATTTTATCAAATATCTGACTCTGAAAAATTTTGTTAACAACAAAATCTCTCACAAATTCATTAGCCTGAATATCTAATGTTCTTCATATGACAAGATTACTCACGAACTCATGAGCCATACGATTGGCTCTCTGGTCCATCTCTATGGCTGTTATCTGAGCCAACTCTGACTCTATAAGCTCAATCTGGGAGCGAAGGCGGGAATGTGTGGTGTCTTGGGAATACATCAGTGCCTCAAAGGCTACCTTCTGAAGCTCATCCTTTCAAAAGAAAATAAAAACATCACAGATGATACTTGTTAGAAGAAATTGTTCTTGTATTGAGTCAGTTTATGAATAAAGGGACACATCTACTAACATAAATAGAAATAAAAATAAATTAAAAATTTAA
Organism: Megaustenia siamemsis; assembly: GCA_032433765.1. Lineage (NCBI taxonomy): Eukaryota > Metazoa > Mollusca > Gastropoda > Stylommatophora > Ariophantidae > Megaustenia > Megaustenia siamemsis. Next base: position 18,096,602 of record JAVIAB010000159.1, read on the forward strand.
GTCTGGCTTGTTGCAGGAGCTACTGAGTTAAGTGCTCTGTGCACACCGTGAGCTGTGTGTCTCATCCATTTTGATCATGTTTCGATATTCCAATTGTTTACGAAGAATGATGATATCGTATGACAGGGAACAGTTGGCTGTGTTCACTTTCTACGCAGTTTCGCCTTATGTCTTTTGGCATGTGCTGAGACTGCTGCGATGGGGACTACAGTTACATTTCTTTGTTTGGGAGATGAGATATTAATTCGGATGATTCCGCTGGCACGGGCGGTTGAGCATTTATGGATTTTAATTCGTTTGCAGTGATACCGGGCCCTTTCATAACCAAATAACCAAAAATAAATACCTTTAATAGCCAAGGGTTCTTTAATTTCTGGGGTGCACACATGACTGCCTGTTTGTCACCATTGTCTGAGAGGGCTAGACATAGGATCTCGTTACCCAGAGACCTAGGGAGGGTAGTGCCAAGAGGAAATTAGAACTTCAATTTTGAAAAATGTCAACTGCCTGTGGTGGGATTTGAACCTGGAGCCTTACTGTCCAGAGGTTGAGTCTTAACTCTAGAACACTGACACCCCTCACCCCACCAAATAGGGATCAAACAGATTAAATGACATAAAGATAACAAAAAAGGTACAATTAAAAGATAAAAAGGGTACAAGATATTATAGTTTGATCCCAACTATACAATGATAAATGCAGTAACGAAGTAATAATTTTCACTTTAAATATTTTTTTCAATTTATATTGAAAATAAATAAATAAATATTTTTTCAATATATGAAACTATCACATTGTACGCAGTGTCCATTAATACATCCATCTCCAATGAACATCACACAAGAGAAACAGAACAACATAATGATAGATGGCAGACAAGCAAGTGGAAGAATTTAAATATCAAGGAAATCTAATTACAAATGACAATTCACAAACAGCAGAGATTGACTCAAGATGCAACAAAGCTTGTCAATCAATCAGATAACAGTCATCACTGCTGCCCAACAAAGAAATAACACTTGAGACAAAATGAGCACTCTACAAGACAATCTTCGTTTCAATGTTGTGCTATCAATGCCAAATCTGGACTCTAGACTTAGAATAATAAGAAAAAATAACCACCACCGAGATTAAATGTGTTAGATGCAAGACAGGAAATAGCCTGCATGACATGATCTTAAATGAAAAACAGAGTAAATAGCTAGGAGTAATTACCATCATTGAATAAATAAAGAAACAACAGACAGAAAGGTTTGGCCATGTGATGAAACATAAAGATTAAAACACAACACTACAAGCACTCAATAAATTTTGCAAGATCACCAGACCCAAGAGCTGACGAGAAATAAGATGGATTCAAAGAATATTAGAAACACAAGGAAACATAAAAGCAAAAGAAGCAAGAGAAGCTAACAAATGCAAACTATATATCCTCTTGATGCTGAAAGGCAAATGAGTACATAAGTAAAGAAAAGATCTCTGTTTTTAACAAAAATAGGAAGTTTACAGTAAACAGAGACAAAGAAGAGCTCTGAAGCACTAGCAAGAGCCTTTTAGTAATTTAAGAAAGCTGATTTCAGAGATGGAGGTTCACAAGAGAATTCCCAATTAAATTTCTGAAAGTTAAAAAAAAAATGAAATGAGCATGAGAACTACTTGTAAATTATATATGAGAATCATATATGGCACCAGTAGTAAGTGGCACTAACAGTTGAACTGGTGACCACTGAGCTGAAAAGCAACTTGTTTAACCTACTCTACCACTCACTCTTAGATACCAATCATGCACACATTTTCATCAATTAAACCAACCTCTTTGGAAAGTTTTTCAACTGCTTGTCTGTGTTCCAGATCTTTATGGTGGATAAGGCTTGCAATCTGTCCTACAGTCATGTTTTCCCTGCAACATGTAAGTTTAACATCATACAAAAGTTTCCTCTCTACAACTTATAACCCATACCTTCCATGTTGTAAGGATTTCCCATAATTTTTAAGGGTTTCTTTTTTAAAATTGAAACTTTAAGCCTTCCAAGGCAATTTTTAAGGTAAAAAAAGACTATTAATGTTCCCTGCATCTTTTTTTTTTTTTATTATTAAAATAACTCTATACATAAATTTTTACCCCCCCCCCCCCCCAAAAAAAAAAAAAAAAAAAAAAAAAAAAAAATTAAATGTATATGCAGAATTATAAAAATATGCCCTCTCATACATTTGCTAGCTAATCAAATTGTACCAAACCTAAATTTAAAACCTACTAAAAATACCATATTTTTAATTTTTCTAGCAAGCCTACGATTTTCTAGAAGTTAATGATTTATAGCCCCTGATCTGCCATTCTTATTCACTCCACTGCATCTATAACCTGAAGAGATCCTGCCAAGATTTTATTGATTCTATGCAGATGGCTAGGATCAAATGTATTAGGTTCAATTCCCAGATGTGATGCATTTAATTTGAACTAACACAACTTTGGGATTCATGCATCCTCGGAAAAAGGCTACCAGAGAGTTCTTTCTGGCAAAGTATGGCATCCTTGCTTGATGCTTAACATCAATTATAAAATGTGCCATTAAAAAAAAAGTAAAGAGCCCTGTCACACCAAGTGGCATATAGGGACTATGGTGTTAGTGACCATCATTTATACAGACCTTCGGCACATGGTTTTTGGGTAATGTGGTCTGTATTACAACCATGCCACTTTCTATCTATCTATCTATCTATTGTCCTTTCGAGCCGAAGACGGCACATAGGGCAAAACCACAATACCAAAAACAGAAACCTTGCGTGCCAAAATGGCACATATTGCAGAGATCACTGCTTTTAAAATCAATGGTTCTGTTTCCATAACAATGCTTTTTACAATGACAGCTTGTCAAGCCATCGATCAACCTCCTTAGTCACCTCTTATGACATGCCTGGAAAGTCACAGTGTCACTATTCTTTACTTCCCACATAATGAGGCCCCAGTTACACACAGAAGATGCCACTTTACTTTCCCAGAAAAAAATCCAGTACCCATTCAAGGCTGGGTGTACCCGGAAGCTGTTGATCAGGATCAAAACTGACCTCTTGTCCTTTGTAGTCCAGTTCACTAACCACAGAGCTATCATGGCTCCCAAAATCTGCCATTGGTCATTACAAAATATTGGCACTAAAACCACATTCCCCATGGAATGCATAGAGGGAACTCTTTATTCTACCATATGCAGATAGTCATGGTCAGATTAAGTGAAATGCGCTGGCTTGGAACATGTAGGAAATCTGTTGATCAGAGAGGCAAGAGCAGCAGAAATTGGCTCCCTCAATGAGATAGAGTTGCTTGCACAAAACAGAGACAAATGGCGAGATTTGATAAAAGATCTTAACAATGATTGAAAACTGCTAGAATAAGAATTTAGATAAGAGAAAGAGTATCTGGGTCTTATGCTCTATGGGCTGGCTATGGTTCGAAAGGTCAATAGATAGATAGATAGTCACGATGTTTTTGTTTAACAGGTTCTCTCGTGGCTAATTCTACCAATGTTTGACAAACACACTTGGCCACAGAGTGAACAAGTCAGGCCCACTGATCCACAGGGTTTTCCATCCTTTTTCATGAGTCTTTTATCTCCCACATTTTGCCTTAGCACAGACTAAAATGATGTTATGCCACTCCTTATACAGGCTTGCCATGATCTATGGTCGCTTGCCAGATGTTCCCAACCATTTTCACAGATGGAGAAATCATTCAGAGCTGATTTTCCTAACAATGAACTGTCAACTTATTCCACATCACTCAGCTACTGATGATAAAAAAAATGTCTCTTTTTTGTCATTTCTAATGATGAGTTCAACATCAGCCAGGTTTGTTGAACATTCCCACTGCTGTGAAGTTAATACTGACTGAAACCTTCAGATGTTTTCTGTGTTGATAAAATAAGCTTTTGAGCTATTTATGAGGATCTTCCACACCTGTTCTATACACTATGTGTTTTAATGCTTTTATACATTTAGAAATGTCCATCTGATAGAATAAACACACACACACACACACACACACACACACACATATATATATATATATATATATATATATATATATATATAAAAGGGGTGAGATGCAGAATGGCTCAGGCAAAAGCAGCTTTCCAGAAAATGAGGAAAATACTATGCAACCCATTTTTGACAATAGAAACAAGAAAAAGAGTTTTTAAATGTTATGTAGAGCCAGTCTTAACATATGGATGTGAATCATGGACAATAGGACAACAGACAAGAAAATCACTGGAGTCTGTAGATATGTGGTTTTACCGAAGAATGTTGAGAATACCATGGACAGCTAAGAAGAATAATGAAAATGTTCTGAAAGAGGTCAAAGCAAAAAGAGAGCTAATTTCCAATATTAGGAAGAAACAATCATCATTTTTTGGCCATGTAATGAGCAGAGAACAACTGGAATATATTGTAACAACTGGAAAAATTGAGGGACAAAGAGATAGAGGGAAGAAAAGAGAGAAAATACCAGACAGCTTAAGATAATGGCTTGGCAGAAGGTCAACAACAGAAATGATAAAGAACTGTCGGGATCGAAAGTTGTGGAGAGACATAATCACCTATGCCAGTAGGCCCTGTACTTGATGATGATGATGATGATATATATATTGATACCATGAAACCTATTATGTAGAAAATAGAACAAACACTCAAAATATAGAACAAACACTCACTCACATCTTAGAACAAACACTAACTCACAACACAGATTGTACTACTACTCAACGAGAGCACTGGTAAATCAACAATCAAATCTCACTCTTCTAAGGCATCCATTCTGGCCTCATGCTTGTCCAGCTCCAGACTCATTCTCACAGCTTCCATAGTATCAAACTCCCTGAGCATCGTCTCCATGTTATCTGTCAGGAAACATTCAAAATGATAATAAATCGCTGGTTGATGACCAGTCATATGTAACTGTCATAACTTTTGGACACATTACAGATAAGTACTAAATTATCAAATCACACCAAACAGAAACAAGTAAAAGAGTTAAAAAATCTGAGAAGAATAAATATATGGCCTTTGTCATCCTGACAAACTATAGCAAAGCAACAATGATTTATCAGTAGTTTGGTAACATTGTAGTGTCTTATGCTGGATGCTGGGAGCCGCAATAGCTCAGTGGTTAATGAACTGGACTACAAAGGACAAGAGGTAGGGTTCGATCCCAACCAACGCCTTCTGGTTCACCCAGCCTTAAATGGGTACCGGATTTTTTTCTGGGAAAGTAAAGCAGCACAGGCATAATACCGACCACATTACCCAAAAATCATGTGCCAAAGGTCTATAAAATTTATGGTCACTAACATCATATTCCCTATACCCCACTTGGCATGACGGGGGAACTTTAATTTTTTTTTTTATGCTTGATGCTATTTTACTGAGCGCCTTCTTTTGTGACTAAATCTGGCAAAATTAGATAGACAGATCTAACTGTAGATTGAAGAAAATGCATATGTTGTGTAGGCCTCAATTAAATTTTCCTGCACTTTTTGTTTTCTAATTTTAACATCCTCACTTCCTCAAATGTTGTTAGACCATTTTTTAGTTTAGTTCTCCAAACGTTTTAATCTAACCGCACATTTTCGCTGATAGAAAATTCACTCAAAGAAGATCTATAAATTATTGACAGCTGGACAGCTTCATTATGAACCACCATTGTTGCATCATCAACAAATAGGAGATCCTTTTGTTTAGGACCTAATTTGTTTTAAATTTTGCTCTCAGACAAACTATATTAAATAAGGAGCTGCTGGATCTTGTCTGGATATAATTGTAAGGTATTGTAGTAGCAAATGATACAATTTAGACTAAAATTGAAAACAGGCAACAAACAAAATTAAATAATCAGACAAATAACACTCATCAATAACAGGTTCTTCACCTACATAAAGCTGCAACCATACCCCTGTTTTCCTTTTTCTTAATTTTCATTCAATCACAAAATTTTTTCAACTGCTCAGCTTTCTCTCTTTTTTATTTCTTTTGTTTACCAGCTTTCACCTCTAGCAAAGTCAATAGAGACCAGGAACTGAATTTTTCATGTTAATCCATTTTTCCCAGGCAGCCATATGCAGAGGGGTCCCTCACCATACAGGCAGATAACTCCATCTTCAGAGGTATTTTTTTCTGTCGCTGAGTACTTGACATTTCAAGCCCTGGCCTTGTTGCTGAGACTGCAGGGGGTCACCGCAAAGAGAAATCACAAATAAAAATCGCAACTGGTGCAGTCGGGATTTGAACTCACAACCTCTCTGTCTCAAGACCGGCATCTCACCAGACCCCCAAGAGCATTCTTTTAATCTCTTAACTTGAACAAGGGACATCCTTTTAAACACAGTAATAATAGTATTAAATACTCTATCTAATCTTCAGATATAATCTTATCCTATTGTATTGTATCTATCTTATCTTATCTTATCTTACCTTATCTTACTGAATTGTATTGTATTGTATTATATTACATTATAAAATAGATGGTTTTTTAAAAAATCAAAAATTTGTACTTCCATTCATCAACTTATACAGCATTTATCTCTAACTTAGATCATATCACAAATAACATTTAGCAAAGGATAGAATAAATGAATGGAGAACATGATAATCTTTGGACAATTGTGAAGAAATGCAAAATGAAATTGGCCACATGTCTCGATCATCTGTCCTAGTAAAGATCATTCTGCAAGGAATTGTTAAAGGAGCTAGGAGAAATGACAAAGAAAGAGATAAGAATATAACATGAAAGAATAGGCAAGCCTTGATTTTGCAGAGTACCAAAGATTTGTTGAAGATAGAGAAATGGAGAAGGTTGATGTTGTATGTCAATAGTGCCCCAATGACCCCCAGGGTTATGGGATGGTGATGAGATAATTCCATTTCAAGGGATTACCAAAGAGGCTTATTTAAACAGGGGAGGGAATTATAACCAACATACCCAATTGGTGTACAGGTTAGTGTCCTTCTTTCATCTGTAAAAAAAAAACTATCTTTACGTCACATAGTACCATTGCTGGTGTATGACGAGGGGCAACCTCGACCAGAGAAATAAAGGCCGCTTGGTCAAGCAGTCGCCACGACGTGTGAGACTCAGGATTTTTATTTCACCCCCGATAGAAAAAATCCTTTCTGTCTACCGCGGGCTTCGAACACCGAACGTCGGCTTTTCAGCTAGCGGAACAGTGGTTTTAGCCGCACGGCCACTGTGATAGATATAATCCTTGATGCTACTAGAAAACTGACCTCAGTTATCTTACTGGCAAACATCAAATATTAATTTACTTGCCCATCAACTCACTGAAAAAGCACCTAATTAACAAATCAAACAGCTGTCTCAACTAACCAGTCCCAACCACTGTTTCATGAATTCAGCCAACAAATTAACTAATCAAACATTTATCACAGAGAAAAACCAACCAAACCCAACCACTGTTTCATGAAATCAGCCAACAAATTAACTAATCAAACAAATTTCACAGAGAAAAACCAACCAAACCCAACCACTGTTTCATGAAATCAGCCAACAAATTAACTAATCAAACATCTATCACAGAGAAAAACCAACCAGTCCCAACCACTGTTTCGTCAAATCAACCAACGCGTTAACCAATCAAACAATTGTACCAACCAATCAAACAGTTGCACCAACAACCAATCAATCCCAACCACTCTTTCATCAAATTAAACAACTAAAAACACAATAACAATAAACAACTAATTCTTTTTAATCCTCTAAATTCTGGTCGCATAGGGTACTCACAAGAGATATCCACCCAATCCGATCTGGAGCAAGTATGGACAACTCTCATCAGGACCTGTCAGCCTCTTTCATTTCATCATGTATGGTTCGTCGCCATGTCCCCAATGGGCTGCGCCTTCTTCATTTGCCAAGTGGTGTCCATCCCAGGTGTGGATGTGTTGTTCATTCCATTCATATAACGTGGTCTATTCATTTTCAGTGTCTTCTTTTCACTTTTTAATTGATGTTGTTAATGCCTGATCTTTTGGTGACTTCTTTGCTTGTAATGTGTTGACCCCACTGGATGTTTAGAATCTTCTTAAGATAATGCCTTCTAATCATCTTAGTCAACTTTCTATCTTATGTTCAATCTCCAAGTGTCTGCTGCATTTTGAAGTAAGGAGCGCACATTTGACTTGTAAATTCTAAGTTTGGTGCTGAGATGGAGACTAGTTGAATGCCAAATGTTAGACTTAGAAACATTTGGTGTTCAATCAACTAATTAACCATTTAAAAAGAAAAAAAGTGAATTAACCAATCAAACACCCCCCCCCCCACCACCACTCTTTTGAATCAACAATTTCAAGTGTTTAAAGGAAGCTCAAAGAGAGAAGATCGTGTTACATCAGGTTCCAATATCTATGCCTTTCAGCAGAACACATCCAGCTTCAGCATGACATTTGGTTGACTTCCCCCTTTGATTTCTACTTAGTTGGCCTGATTGGTTAGTCTTTTCCAGGTCCACTACAGCAAAGTCTAGTAGGATCTTCATCCATTCTGGTTCACATTTTCTGGTCAGCTTTTAGTCGCTACTTAATTTCAGCCAAGGTGTAATTGAGTATCTTGGACCCAACAAATGAACTAACCAATCATTTAAAGGGGAGCCGTGATAGCTCAGTGGTTAGTGAACTGGACTACCACGGACAAGGGGTAGGGTTCCATCCCAACTGACGGCTTCCGGGTTCACCCAGCCTTAAATGGGTACCTGATTTTTTTCTGGGAAAGTAAAGCAGCACGGGCATAATACTGACCACATTACCCCAAAAATCATGTGCTGAAGGTCTGTAAAATATAGGGTCACTAACACCATATTTCCCTATACGCCACTTGGCGTGACGGGGACACTAAAAAAAAAAATCATTTAAAGGACCAGTTGTTAACTCACAACCAACTGACCAAACCATTCAGCCAATCAACTTTTGGATCAACAAACCAACCAGCCAATCAACAAACTAAACAGCCAATCAACAAACAAAACAGCCAATCAACAAACAAAACAGCCAATCAACAAACAAAACAGCCAATCAACAAACAAAACAGCCAATCAACAAACTAAACAGCCAATCAACAAACTAAACAGCCAATCAACAAACAAAACAGCCAATCAACAAACTAAACAGCCAATCAACAAACTAAACAGCCAATCAACAAACAAAACAGCCAATCAACAAACTAAACAGCCAATCAACAAACTAAACAGCCAATCAACAAACTAAACAGCCAATCAACAAACAAAACAGCCAATCAACAAACAAAACAGCCAATCAACAAACTAAACAGCCAATCAACAAACAAAACAGCCAATCAACAAACAAAACAGCCAATCTTTGTTCATGGAATAACCCCTGCTGTAGCGGTTTAAGTTGCAACAGAGTAGGAGGGACCGGCGCCCAGATGATCATTTGTCAAAAATGTAAATCTGAGAAATTAACCTTAGATATAAATTCATCTCATGTCATGATGTTGTTCATAACCTCCTCCCCATTTTCTCTCTCCCCCCTCACCCCCTCAATCACGATACAGGAGAAATAGTTATCTTGTCCGTGATCAAAAGGCTCGAAAGCAGCAGAAGATGAAGACATCGATGGTTTGAAAATTGGGAGGAAATTCATCAAATTTGGATGAATGCGATGTGGGTGAGTGGAGAATAGGGATGAGATGTGGGTGTGTAGAGAATAGGGATGAGATGTAGGTGAGTGGAGAATAGGGATGAGATGAGGGTGAGTAGTGAATAGGGTTGAGATGTGGGTGAGTGGAGAATATGGATGAGATGTGGGTTATTGGAGAATAGGGATGAGATATGTGTGAGTGGAGAATAGGGATAATATGTGAGTGAATGGAGAATAGGAATGAGATGTGGGTGAATAGAGAAGAGGGATGTGATGTGGGTGAATGTGGAATTGGGATGAGATGTGAGTGAGTGGAGAATAGGAATGAGATGTGGGTGAGCGGGGAATTGAAATGAGGTTTGTGATAGCGAAGAAAAGTATTAAATGTGTGTGAATCAGGAATACAATTGAGTTGCTGATGAGTGGCAAATAGGAATTACATGTGAGTAATGTCACATTCATGTTCACAAACATCGACCAGTGGATAAAGAGATACAGCGAAGACTATGGCGCTGGATAGGACACACACTACGGAAACCAACTGAGAGTATTACACAACAGGCCCTTTTTTGGAATCCCCAGGGGAAAAGACAAAGAGGAAGACCAATGAATTCTTGGAGAAGACAGATAGAAGCAGAGATGAAGATGATGGGGAAGACATGGAATGATCTTAAAAGAATGGAAAGAGACAGAACGACTTGGAAAGTGTTTGTTGAAGACCTATGCTTCACTGGAAGCTAAAAAAGGTAGAAGAAGAATAATGTCACATTGTTTTAAAAGCATAGACGAATGACCTGCAAGAAATGAGTAACATAATAGTGCAGAAAGTAACAAGATAGGTCTTAGTCGAAACTGTAAGACAACAGAAGTGTGGTGATGAGTTTTGATTTCCACAACTTTTCAAGGGTTCTAAAAGACATTGCTGATTTAGCTATTCCGATTTTAATTGCTTTACTTGTATCCCCTTCCCGATCAATGTGACTTCAAAGATAGATAAAGTGATCGATCTCTTCCACTGGTTTGTTATCCATGTATATTATGTCATCTGTTGGAATGAAGTTTTTCATGACTTAAGCCTTTCCTTGATTGATCTCAAGCCCAATTTTGCTGGCTATTGGTGATAGTTTGTGTTTTCCTGCATCGTTTTTATCGGACTGCTGATAAGGACTATGTGATCATCAAAGTCGAGGTCCTCCAAATGGTCTCCTTGTATTCATTCGATGTCTTTGTTACCAGTGCAGCATTTCTTCATTATGAAGTCTATAACTCCAAATAACAAGGGCGATAAGATACACCCTTGTGTAACACCAGTTTCTATTGGGAAACATTCGCTCAGTCCTTCCTCTGTTCGAACTGCACATGTGTAGCCTACATACATGTCTTTGATAATATTTATGATTTTTTATGGTAAGACATATTACTTAGTCCTCTAATACCCTCTAATGGTAGAACTAATATAAATCTATGACAAATAACTGAAACCAATATCAACGGAAGTTCTCTAATAGAAGAACTAGTGCCACTCTTTGTCTTCTAACAGAAATAATTGTAACATCAGCTGATATACACTGGAAGAACAGATTTCAGTTTTTGATCTCCAATGAAAGAACTTAATTCAATCCATGACACACATTTAAAGTAGCAATATCTGCGTATGTCTTATAATGCAAGAACTAAAAGTCAATCTTTTCTCTATAATCGTAGAAATAAATATTAGGCGATGTCTTGTTGAAGAATTAATCTAAATATTAGTTCTCTAATGGAAGAGCTAAAATCAATTTACACCATTTAATGGGAGCATTAACATCAGGTTGCATTTGTTATAATGAAAGAACCAACCTTAATAGAAGAACTAATATCAATCTATGTTCTCAAATGGAATAACTCATTTAATTTCTTAGACCTGCAATGGGAGACGTAAAGTCAAATTATGTTTTCTAATTGAAGATTTGATTATTTGGTTATGGAAAGCCACGGTATCACTGAAAACGAATTAAAATCCATAATTGCTCAACCGCCTGTGCCAGTGGAATCATCCGAATGATTAACTCATCTCCCAAACAAAGAAAGGTAGCTGTAGACCCCATCATAGTAGTCTCAGCTACGCCAAAAGACAGAAGGCGAAACCGTACAGAAAGTGAACACAGCCAACTGTTCCTTATGATACGAATTCATCATTCATCGTAAACAATTGGAATATCGAATATTGATCAATACCGATGAAACACGCAGCTCACGGTGTGCACAGAGCACCTGTCTCAATAGCTCATGCAACAAGCCGGACTTAGAATATGAAGAAACTGCAACAAGGAACATTTTTATACATAACCTTCAATGGTTCCTGCCTATCCACTATATTGACCGGAAGTTCACGTGCTCCTGAAAATGATGATCGTCATATTTTTTTTTTAAATATATAGCACTTGATGATGTTAGGACATCGTTTTTGTCTAATTGAAGAACTAACAATTAACTATGTGCCCATGAAGTTTTATAAACATTTAACATGTAGTAATATTGAAAAGTCGCCCGTGCGCTGCCGAGGCCCGAAAGGGGAGTAAAGAAATTCGGCGCTGTACCCTACCAGGCATGTTCGTAAAAGGCGAGAAAAGAGGGTTGGGCATGGGACTGGCTATCCCATACTGTAAAAAAATAAGCCGAAAAAACTTCACAAACATGGACAAGTCAAAGAGAGAAAAAGTAAATCTGCCATCCAGGAAAGATAAGGGCTCTCTGTCTAAGAGATGTATGACGCAAACAGGAGAAAGCCGTAAGGAGTCCGGGTTGCCGACTCACCCTTTGTCTACCAGGAAATCCTCCAGAATTGGAACCTGGAATGTTCGTACCCTTAACGAACAGGGAAAAGCTACACAGGTAGCAGCAGAAATAACAAACTACAAGATATATATTCTGGGTATGTGTGAAACAAGATGGCTAGGAACGGAAAGAATAAAACTAAATATACAGGAGAGATGATTTTATCATCAGGACACCAGGAACCTGGAGCACAACATAGTGAAGGAGTAGCTATAATGCTATCAAGGAATGCACAGAAGACACTAATAGAATGGGAAGCAGTAGGACCAAGACTAATGAGAGCAACATTTAAAACAACAAAAAAACAAAATAAAATTACACATTATCCAATGCTATGCACCAACCAACGATAAGGATGATTTAGTTAAAGATGATTTCTATAAACAGCTACAATGTCAGATGGATGCAAGACGAGCCAAGGATATTACAATCTTGATGGGAGACCTAAATGATAAAGTAGGATCAGACAACAGAGGCTTCGAAGAGATTATGGGAAAACGTGGACTTGGAGATATATACGAGAATGGAGAGATATTTGTGAATTTCTGCGCCCTTAATCAAGTGAGCCTATGAGGAACAATATTCAAACATAAAAGAATACATAACGATACATTGGTGTCACCAGATCATAGAACGGAAAAGCAAATTGATCACATATGTATTATTAATAAGTTTAAGTCATCCTTACAGGATGTAAAAGTATATAGAGGGGCAGATGTAGCTTCTGATCATCATCTTCTGATAGCCAAACTTAAAATTAAATTAAAAAGGTATACTACAACGAATAAGGGTAGAAAGTATTTCAATGTAGGGTTTCTTTAAAAAACAAGGAATTAAAGATAAATTAGCAGTCACAATATCAAACAAATACCAAGTCCTCCAACAACTGGAAAATACAATAAATAAAGAAGATCATTGGAAACAGGTAAAAGATACATGGAAAGAGACATGCGAAGAAACACTGGGGAAAAGAGAACGCCAGAATAAGGCATGGATGACAGCAGAGACCCTGGATACAAATTAAAGAAGGAAAGAACAACAAAGCAGACATAAATAAATGCAAAACGAGAAGTAATAAAGCCAAGACACAGGATATTACACAGAGGTGAACAAAAAAGTGAGAAGATGCATTAAAAGGGATAAGAGGAAATATATATATGAACTAGCTAAAGAGGCAGAAGAAGCAGCAAATAAAGAAGACCAGATGAAATTCCTTCGGAAGCCATCAAAGCAGATATTAACACCTCTACCAAGATGTTACATAATCTACTAGATAACATTTGGGAGAGGGAAGAAATACTTAAAGACTGAAAAGAAGATTATATGATCAAACTGCCAAAGAAAGGAAGTTTACAGGAGTGCACAAATTATAGGGGAATTATGCTACTATCAGCGACAGGAAAAATATTAGGCAGAATCATTCTACAGAGACTAAAAGAGGCCATAGAGAAATATTTGAGAGATGAACAAGCAGGTTGTAGGAAGACCAGATCATGTGCTGATCAAATAACTACTCTACGGCTAATAGTTGAACAAAGTTTAGATCTAAAATCTCCACTTTATATTGGATTCATAGATTACAAAAAGCCATTTTATAGTTTAGACAGAAGAATGCTTTGGAAGTTGCTGATTCATTACGAAATCCACATAAAGTTCATTAACATGATAAAAACAATGTATGAATGAACGAAATGTAGTGTGGTGCATGAAGGACAGCTTATAGAAGCATTTGAAATAAGAACAGGAGTAAGGCAGGGATGCCTTCTGTCTCCATTTCTCTTTCTACTGGCCATAGATTGGATTATAAAAATAACTCAAAACAACAGAAATGGATTCCAGTGGTCACTGATCAAACAACTTGATGATTTAGACTTTGCTGATGACATAGCTCTCCTATCACACAGCCATCAACAGATGCAGGATAAAAAGAGCATACTTGATGAGAGATCACAACAGCTAGAACTGAAGATTAATAGAGATAAGACCAACATTATGAGAATTAATACAGTTGGCAATAACCAAATAAAACTAGGAGAAATACCTCTACTAGACGTACAATCTTACATATATCTGGGCTGTAATATAGATAAAGAGGGAGGAACAGAAAATGATACCAAAATAAGGATATCAAAAGCAAGAGGAGCTTACATTGCACTGGGAAACAAATGGAAATCCAAATAAATTAGGTTAGATACAGAAATAAAAATGTTCAACTCAAATGTTAAGTCGGTCCTATTATATGGCTGTGAAACATGGAGAACAACAAACTGATGGAAATGGCAGGAAAAATCACTAACATAGAATTATGGAAATGTACCGGTCAAATACCAGTGGATAAAGAGATACAGCGAAGACGATGGCGCTGGTTAGGCCACACACTGCGGAAGCCAACTGAGAGTATTACACAACATGCGCTTTTTGGAATCCCCAGGGGAAAAGACAAAGAGGAAGTGCAAGGAATTATTGGAGAAGACGTATAGAAGCAGAGATGAAGATGATGGGGAAGACACGGAATGATCTTAAAAGAATGGCAAAAAACAGAACGACTTGGAAAGTGTTTGTTGAAGACCAATGCTCTACTGGGAGCTAAAAAAGGTAGAAGAGGAAAAAGAATATTAAAAACAGGAAAGTCATGGAGGGTTCAGGTTAGGGACTTTGTTCAGCAGACGAGTTCAGTTGGGGACATAGCACCCGAGGATGAATGTGTACGAGTGCCGTCATAATGCAGTACGTCATTTCTTGTCGCCATCACACTGGACAGATAATGTAGACAGCAGAATCAACTGGTCAAGGGTAGATGTGCAGGAATTAATGTTTTTAGAAATCTCCTGATAGTGACCCAGTTATTTACACAGATAGGTCTGTTATTTACACAGATAGGTCTGTTATTTACACAGATGGGTCTGTTATTTACACAGATAGGTCTGTTATTTACAAAGATGGGTATGTTATTTACACAGATGGGTCTGGTATTTACACAGATGGGTCTGGTATTTACACAGTTGGGTCTGTTTTTACACAGATGGATCTGCTATTAATCAGATGGGTATGTTATTTACACAGATGGGTCTGTTATTTACACAGACAGATCTACTATTTACACAGATGGGTCTGTTATTTACACAGATGGGTATGCTATTCGGCAACTACGGAGCTCGTGAACTTTCACGACTCATGTTGGAGTCAGAACTGTGAAGGAAGACAGTGCTGCTTCCGCATTCACTACAAGTAGTTTGATCATGGAAGTTCTGGCTGTAACAAAAGCATTAGCATGGCTTCAGATACATACTTACAACAAGTGTGTTTCCTCAGTGACTCAATGAGAATGCCAGGAAAGATCGCTACTGGCTGTGCTCGGTGGTTGTGGTTCGAGTCTCTGAGGAGGTCTACTCTAACCAGTGTCTTCTTCATTTCCATGCCAGGCCACGCGGGTGTTAGAGGTAATGGACGAGCTGACATTGCAGTTTCCCTGATATTGAGTGCGGAAGGGCAATGGACCGCTTTGACAATGTGGATACCCTCAGGGACGCTAGAGGAAAAAAACGATTAAAAACATACAGTGACTCCATAATCATGATCAGACTTCAGAATTTCGTGTCAAGGTCGAAGATGCGCGACGAGAGCGCTACGTAGGACTTACTAACCAACACAATACCGGTGTCGTTAGTCGCTACACGTTGATGGATATTCTTAGGAAGAGATCTGAGCACCTATGGGATTGTCCAATGTGTAATGAGGATAATCTGTCGAGTAAACTACATTAGAGTAAACTAAACTGGGAATATTATATTCTACAGTAGAGAATTTGTAGTTAGTCATTTCACCACAAACAAGGTATATTCCTCTTTTGTCACCGGTTTTAATGGAAGTAAACTTCCTTAACAGTTGTCATCAAAGTGGAAGCCTTTATTGATCACAATAGCTTTCCCTGCCAGAATCATTTCCCTTTTTTGTTATTTCCCTTTACTCATTTCATCGTGTAAATATACTATTATGTCACTATCGTGTGTTTTAGCTAAAAATAAATGCGTGCCTTTATCGTGCCCATCATCAAGATGATGTCTTATGGTTTCTTTTATCTTTTCTTCAGATAAATAGCGATAGAAATTTGGAGTGAACCAGTTGACCATTTTATGTTTGACTTGAACTAAAGTAAATAAAAGAGAGACCTTGACAAAAAGTTGGTGTGGTTTACATTCTATATTTGTTAATTACACTTTACACATCGTATATGGACTGCTTGATGGTCAATGATTTACTGGCTTTATGGGAACATTGGAGTAGAATGTGAGGCAGTGAGAAAAGCTGAATGTCGGTGGGTGAGAACTTTAGAAGTATTGTGTGAGTGAGTGAGAATAATAAAAGTATAGTGTGAGTGAGTGAGAATATTAAAAGTATAGTGTGAGTGAGTGAGAATAATAAAAGTATAGTGTGAGTGAGTGAGAATAATAAAGTATAGTGTGAGTGAGTGAGAATAATAAAAGTATAGTGTGAGTGAGTGAGAATATTAAAAGTATAGTGTGGGTGAGTGAGAATAATAAAAGTATAGTGTGGGTGAGTGAGAATATTAAAAGTATAGTGTGGGTGAGTGAGAATATTAAAAGTATAGTGTGAGTGAGTGAGAATATTAAAAGTATAGTGTGGGTGAGTGAGAATAATAAAAGTATAAAGTGAGTGAGTGAGAATATTAAAAGTATAGTGTGGGTGAGTGAGTGAGAATATCACAAGTATAATGTGGGTGAGTGAGAATATTAAAAGCATAATGTGGGTGAGTGAGAACATTAAAAGTATAATGTGAGTGAGAACATTAAAAGTATAATGTGGGTGAGTGAGAATATTAAAAGTATATTGTGAGTGAGTGAGGATATTAAAAGTATAATGTGGGTGAGTGAGAACATTTAAAGTATAATGTAAATGAGAACATTAGAAGTATAGTGTGGGTGAGTGAGAACATTAAATGTATAATGTAGGTGAGTGAGAATATTAAAAGTATAATGTGGGTGAGTGAGAACATTCAGAGTATAATGTGAGTGAGAATATTAGAAGTATAGTGTGGGTGAGTGAGAATATTAAAAGTATAATGTGGGTGAGTTAGAACATTAAAAGTATAATGTGATTGAGAACATTAAAAGTATAATGTGGGTGAGTGAGAATATTAAAAGTATAATGTGATTGAGAACATTAAAAGTATAATGTGATTGAGAACATTAAAAGTATAATGTGGGTGAGTGAGAACATTAAAAGTATAATGTGAGTGAGAACATTAAAAGTATAATGTGATTGAGAACATTAAAAGTATAATGTGGGTGAGTGAGAATATTAAATGTATAATGTGGGTGAGTGAGAACATTCCGAGTATAATGTGAGTGAGAATATTAGAAGTATAGTGTGGGTGAGTGAGAATATTACAATTATAAAGTGGGTGAGTGAGGACATTAAAAGTGTAATGTGGGTGAGTGTGAATATTAGAAGTATAAAGTGAGAGTGAGAAAATTAGAGGTATATAATGTGGGTAAGTGAGAACTTTAGAATTAGAATGTGGGTGAGTTAGAATAGTAGACGTATAACGTGGGTGAGTGTTAATATTAGAAGTAGAATGTGGGTGAGTGAGAAGAATAAAAGTTGAATGTGTGTGAGTGAGAACAATGAATGTATAATGTGGTTGAGTGAGAACATTAGAAGTACAATGTCTGTGAGTGAGAACATTATAGTATGGGTGAGTGAGAAATTTAGAAGTATAATGTGGGTGAGTGAGAACATTCGAAGTATAGTGTGAGTGAGTGAGAACATTAGAAGTAGAATGTGGGTGAATGAGAACTTTAGAAGGCTAATGTGGGTGAGTGAGAACATTAGATGTAGATTGAGGGTGAATGAGAACATTAGAAGTAGAATTAGGGTGAGTGAAAACATTAGAAGTATGATGTGGTTGAGTAAGAAAAAATAGAAGTGTAATGTGGGTTAGCGAGAACATTAGATGTAGAATGTGGGTGAGTGAGAAAATTAGAAGTATAATGTGGTTGAGTAAGAAAATTATAAGTATAGTATGGTTGAGTTAGAATATTAGAAGCATAATGAAGGTGAGTGAGAACAATAGAAGCAGAATGTTGGTGAGATATACTAGAAATAGAATGTAGGTGAGTGATACTAGAAATAGAATGTGGGTGAGTGTGAACAATAGAAGTATGTTATCTGAGAGTTTGAACAATTGAAGAAAATTATGAGGAATCTTATTTTATCATTTACTTTCTATCTTTTTTTCATTCCTCGATCAGCTTCACAAATTTGTCTCTGGTAATCTTTCGTTCTCTTATTTTTCTTTGTTTTTTCTCTTTCCCTCTGTCTTATTTTCTTTCTCTCAAATTATTTTATTCTTTTCTTTTCACTAAGTCAGTATTTTTAACAATTGTACCTTTTCAGTCTCTCTATATCTGCCAAATTAAGCCTTGATCCATCCACCCACACATCTGTGGCATATGTGTATGTAGTGTGGAGATTATATGTGGTACAGTTTAATTTAGTGATATTTGTGTAGCTTGTAATGGTGGTTTGCATAGGAGAGTTGTGTTTTGTGAAGAGTTTTTGCATAGGGGAATTGTATGTTGTGAGGAGCGTTTTGTATCGGAAGTTTTAGTGGTAGAGGTGTGTTTTGTGTGAAGTGTTTTGTATAGTGGGAGTAGTGTGGTACAAATTTAAGGTTAGAGATGTGCGTTGTGCATGGAGGAAAGTGTTTGTGTAGTAAACGATTGAGTAAAATGTATTGTGGGGATTTGTGTGTTGAATGTTTGTATAGTAGGATTGAGTGTTGTTCAAGGACAGTGTGTTTTTTATTTTTATTTTGAGTAGCAGAGGTGTTTGTAGTGAGTTGTTTGTGGTGATGTGTTTGTAGTGAGGTGCTTGTTGGGATGTGTTTGTAGTGATGTTGATTGTAGTGAGATGTTTGTAGTGATGTTGTTTGTAGTGGGGTGTTTGTATTGAGATATTTGCTTTAATGTTGATTGTAAAAAAATTGTTTCTTGTGCTTTTTTGTTTAGTGATGCTGTTTTTAATGGTGTGTTTGTAGTGAAGTGTTTGCAGTGAGATGCTTGTACTTAGGTAATTGTAGTAGGGTGTTTGTAGTCAGGTGTTTGTAGTCAGGTATTGGTATTCTTGTTGTTTATAGTGATTTTGTTTGCAGTGAGGTGTTTTTTTAATGAATTGTTTGTACCGCGATATCGGTAGTGATGTTTTTCTATTGAGATTTTGCAGGGATGTTGCTTGTGATGAGGTGTTTGTAGTGTAATGATTTTAATGAAGTGTTTGTGGTGAGGTATTTCTAGTGAGGTGTTTGTAGTAAGGTGTTTGTAGTGATGTGTTTGTAGTAAGGTGTTTGTAGTGAGGTGTTTTAGTGATGCTGTTTGTAGTGAGGTGTTTGTAATGAGATGTTTATAGTGATTTTTTTGTAGTGAAGTGATTGTAGTGATGTTGTTTGTAGTAATGTATTTGTAGTGATTTTGTTTGTATTGATGTGTTTGACATGATAATGAATTTAAAAAGCAGTGGTGTTTGTAGCGAGATGTTTTAGTGAAGTGTTTGTAATGATATGTTGGTAGTGAGGAGTTTGTAGTGAAGTGTTATGTGGTAATGTGTTTATAGTGATGGGTTTTGTAGTTATGTATTTGTAGTAATGTGTTTGTAATGCGGTGTTTCTACTAAGGCGAGTGTTGTGAGGTATTTCTAGCAAGGTGTTTATAGTGAGTTGTTTTTAGTGAGGCGCTTGTAGGTATATTGTTTGTAGTAAGGTGTTTGTAGTAATATTGTTTGCAGTGATATGTATGTACCGATGTTGTTTGTAGTGAGATGTTTGTAGTGATATTGATTGTAGTGAGATGTTTGTAGTTATGTTGTTTGTAGTGAGGTGTTTGTATTGAGATATTTGATGTGATGTTGTTTGTAATGAACTGTTTGTAGTGAGATGTTTCTAGTGAGGTGCTTGTAGTTAGGCGTTTGTAGTAAATTGTTTGTAGTCAGGAATTTGTAGTCATGAGTTGGTAATATTGTTGTTTATAGTGATTTTGTTTGTAGTGAGTTTTTTTTTTAATGAGTTGTTTGTAATGCGATATTTGTAGTGATGTTTTTCTGTTTAGATTTTGTAGGGATGTTGCTTGTAATGAGGTATTTTTAGTGTGAGGATTTTAGTGAAATGCTTGTGGTGAGGTGTTTGTAGTGAGGTGTTTGTAGTGAGGTGTTTGTAGTGAGGTGTTTTAGTGATGTTGTTTGTAGTGAGTTGTGTATTGGTGTTTTTTTAGTAAGTATTTGTAGTGATTTTTTTGGTAGTGATATGTTTCAAGTGATGTTGTTTGCAGTGATAATGCTTTTGAGTAGCAGATGTGTTTGTAGCGAGGTGTTTTTAATGAGGTGTTTGTAGTGGTATGTTTTTATAGTGAGGAGTTTGAAGTGAGGTGTTATGTGGTGATGTATTTATAGTGATGAGTTTGTAGTGATGCATTTGTAGTGATGTGTTTGTAGTGCGGTGTTTCTACTAAGGCGTTTGTAGTGATGCATTTCTAGCAGGGTGTTCATAGTGATGTCTTTGTAGTGAGGTGTTTGTTGTGAGGTGTTTGTAGTGTTTTTGTTTGAAGTGATGTTGTTTGCAGTGATGTGTTTGAAGTGATAACGTTTGTAGTGCGGTGTTTGTATTGAGATATTTGCTGCGATGTTGTTTGTAATAATGTTGTTTCTAGTGATTTTTATGTTTAGTAATGCTGTTTTTAAATAGGTGTTTGTAGTGAGGCGTTTGTAGTGAGGTGCTTGGAGTCAGGTGTTTGTAGTAAGTTCTTTGTAGTCAGGTATTTGTAGTCAAGTGTTGGCAGTGTTGTTGTTTATAGTGATTTTGTTTGTTGTGAAGTTTTTTTTTAAGTTGTTTTTACTGCGATATTTGTAGTGATGTTTTTCTATTGAGATTTTGTAGTGATGTTGCTTGTAATGAGATACTTGTAGTGTGATGATTATAGTGAAGTGTTTGTGGTGAGGGGTTTGTAGTGAGGTGTTTTATTGATGCTGTTTGTAGTGAGGTGTTGGTAATAATGTTGTTTATAGTGAGGTATTTGTATTGAGATGTTTGTAGTGATTTTGTTTTTAGTGAGATGTTTGTAGTGGTTTGTTTGTATTGATATGTTTGTAGTAATATGTTTGAAGTGACGTTGTTTGCAGTGATGATGTTTAGAATTGTAGAAGAGAGTGTGATGATGTTGTTTGTTGTGAGGTGTTAGGATAATGAGTGGAGAAGTTAGGAGAGAAGGAGGTTTGTGAGTAGGAAATCATGAATGGATTATGTTTGTAAGTAGAGATTCAATAGTGGAGATTTGTGAGTTCTAGTGGAGAATTGTGTGTGGAGGAGGTTTGTGAATTCTAGTGGAGAATTGTGAGTGAAGGAGGTTTGTGAGTGAAGATTTGTGAGTACTAGTGGAGAATTGTGTGTGAAGGAGGTTTGTGAATTCTAGTGGAGAATTGTGAGTGAAGGAGGTTTGTGGATGAAGATTTATGAGTACTAGTGGAGAATTGTGTTTGGAGGAGGTTTGTGAATTCTAGTGGAGAATTGTGAGTGAAGGGTGTTTATGAGTGAATATTTGTGAGTTCTAGTGGAGAACTGTGAGTAGAAGAGGTTTGTGGTGAATAAGGTTTGTGTATTGAGAACTGTGAGTGGAAGAGGTTTGTGACGAATAAGGTTTGTGTATGGAGAAATGTGAGTGGAAGAGGTTTGTGGTGAATAAGGTTTGTGTATTGAGAACTGTGAGTGGAAGAGGTTTGTGGTGAATAAGGTTTGTATATGGAGAAATGTGAGTGGAAGAGGTTTGTGGTGAATAAGGTTTGTGTATTGAGAACTGTGAGTGGAAGAGGTTTGTGACGAATAAAGTTTGTGTATGGATAATTGTGAGGAGAGGAGGTTTGTGCGCGAAGGAGGTTTATAAGATTTGAAGGATTGTAAGTGTAAAAGTGTGAGTGAATAAGGTTTGTATAATAATTTTATATAATTATGTGGTTCATTGAGACAAGCCAGCTGATTATATAGAAAGTCGTATAATTTATTCTACGATAATTGTATATGATAATCATCTATAGAGATATATAAATGGTTCTACAAGATACGTATATGTTGTTCACTATATTCTGACACATTCTAGACGTCACTTTGCATGTTTCAGATCTATCTACGATTATCTTCGCGTGTCTTTACATTACGCTCAAGTCCACGTATTATCAAAATGTTCCTAATGTTTTTTCTTGTGGCCAGCGAAAGCTGTCGCCATAGACTCGAGAATTTGTTTTCTGTTTATGTTACTCCAACAACTCGCTAAGATGAATAAATCTCAAACAAACTTGATGACCCGCCACTAACTAAACCATCGTATCTCTACCTGCTGCTATTCTAGTTTTCCTTTAGCTGATTTAATCTCTTTATTGCTTCTACAAGAGACTGACCAACTAATCTCGCATTCCTCACTCAAAGCGCAATGTTATTTTTGTCTGAATCCCCGATTTATTACCTACAGTGATGTGACAGGCTAAGCATTATATTAACTGTAGGGGGTAAAGCAGGAGACAATAATGGCGATATTTACTAATAAGTAACACCTGGAGAAATAATTTTATATAAACAAGTCGACGTGCAGAATGTAGCTAGGACCAAGAGTGTATCGACTGATGACTAAACACAAATGATGAAATTAAAGTGAACATAAATAACGCTTATGTCAAATTTGGCATTACTCCAAGATTATCAACTACCGTGGTTACTGGCTCAGATTATCACGTCTCTTCACAACTTTCTGCTTCTACATTTACTTTTTTTCCTGTTGTTGACTTCCAACTAAACCAATCTATTAAAGTGTCTTGTTATTCTTTCTCTCTGCTATTCTCGTTATCTTCTTCCATTCATTTTTCCAGCTGTCACAATATACTCCAATGTTACTTCCACATTAAGTGACCACGCAATAACTGTAATTTAATTCTCATGTTGGAAAGTATCTTTCTTTTTGCTTTGTCCTCTTTCAGAACTTCTTCATTACTCGTTTTAGCTATCCGTGGTATTCAAAACAGTCTTCTGTAAGTTTTCGTGACCTACCATTTTCCTATCTGTAACCAGATTGTCCAGTATTCGCATCTAAATGTCAAGATTGGTTCCATATAAATTAAAGAATTTTGCTCTCTTATTTTCGTAGAAAAAATGTGGGTGTGTGGGTCTTATAATATTTTCCTCATTCTTTGGAGTGCAGCCTTTGTCTGAGCTATTCTGTCCACTCTCCTCTGTTTTACATCTCCCATCTGAAGTTCACATCGTTACCAAGTATTTTAATTCCTACTACAGAGAGGACTACTATATTTTGACGACACAATATATTTAACCCATCCAACCCTTAAAGAACGTGTAACGGATAAAGTAGACAAAATGAGTCACAGTTGCTCGATTTCAAACAATTAAAATGAAGAACAGTTTTAGCATTTTGCGTGTTTTGAAAGCTACGCTCGTCAAGAATATACACGAATGCAAAAAAAAAAAATTCATTTTTTTTTCTATTTTCTTCCTCATCTTCCTCGTCTTACTTCCTCATTTTTCTTTTCCTTCCTCATCTTTCTCGTCTTTAATTCCTCATTTTTCTTCTCCTTCTTCATCTTCCTCGACTTACTTCCTCATTTTTCTTCTCCTTCTTCATCTTCCTCGACTTACTTCCTCATTTTTCTTCTTATTCTTCATCTTCCTCGTCTTACTTCCTCATTTTTCTTTTCCTTTTTCATTTTTCTCGACTTAAATTCCTCATTTGTTCTCCCTCTTAATCGACCTCATCTTACTTCTTCATTTTCTTCTCTTTCTTCATCGTCCTCATCTTATTTCCTCATTGTTCTTTTCCTTTTTCATCGACCTCATCTTACTTCCTCATTTTTCTCCCTCTTCACCGTCCTCTACTTTCTTCCTCATTTTCTTCTCCTTCTTCTTCGTCCACATCTTACTTGCTCATTTTCTTCTCCTTCTTCATCATCCTCATCTTACTTGCTCATTTTCTTCTCCTCATTCGACGTCCTCATCTTACTTCATCATTTTTATCTCCTTCTGCATCGTCTTTATCTTACTTCCTTATTTTCATCTCCTTCTTCATCGTCCTCATCTTACTTCATCATTTTTATCTCCTTCTGCATCGTCTTTATCTTACTTCCTTATTTTCATCTCCTTCTTCATCGTCCTCATCTTACTTCCTCATTTTTTTCTCCTTCTTCATCGCCCTTGTCTTACTTCCTCATTTTTTTCTCCTTCTTCATCGCCCTCGTCTTACTTCCTCATTTTTCTACTCCTTCTTCATTGTCCTCATATTATATCCTCATTTTTCTTCTCCTTCTTCATATTCCTCGTCTTACTTCCTCTTTTTTCTTCTCCTTCTTCATCGTCATCGTCTTACTTCCTCTGTTGCTTTTATCCTTCTTCATTCTCCTCGTCTTACTTCCTCATTATATTTCTCCTTCTTGATAGTCCTCTTCTTGCTTCCCTTTTTTATCTTCTCCTTCTTCATCGTCCTCGTCTTACTTCCTCATTTTACATCTCCTTCGTTTTTCAAGTATTAATTTCTAATTTTCTTTTTATTTCTTCTTCCTTGTCTTTCTTCCTTTTTTTCTCCTTCTTCATCTTTGTTGTCTTACTTCCTCATTGTCCATCTCCAGCCTCATCATCCTCTTCTTACTTCTTCCTCATTAGCCACCTCATTTTTCAACTTTCTTGACTTATTTTCTCATTTGATCTTCTAATTCTCCTTCTTCATCATCATCCTCTTCTTACTTTCTCATTATCCTTCCTCTTTTTCAACTTCTCTTTGTCCTACTTCCTCACTTTTCCTTCTTCTTTTTTCTTGTTCTCCCCACTCGTGCTCCAACAAATTATCATGAGAGAAATGACCGGTAATGTAAGAATGAGAAACTCAAAGTGAACCTTCGTTTAATCAAACAAAGATTTCTTTATATAAGAGAATGATCCATAAGTAGAGCTGAGCTGCTAGGTATGCCGAGAATCTTACATATTTTACTGTGTGTTATCTTCCGTTATTTAAAAGTCAGACATTTTATAACATTTATAAATCATGAGATGCATTAATTTCCTGACAAACACTTTGATTTTGAAATGTTAGTGATAATTTAACCCTTGGAAGAAAGAATGTGGTTGGGAAAGTGAGGACGTGTCCGGGAGAGTGAGTACGTTAGAGACCCCCATCTGAATTTGTAAGCGGCGATAAATATTAAAAAGCTGGATATTTATTTGGACTTGTAGTAGCGAGATCTTAGTAACCAAACCAGGATTAATTATGTCGACCACAGAGGTAATCTTAGTCGAGCAGCCGATATTTTGTTAGGATTATGCCCAGCATCATGTTAATTCCTAGTGTATCCCTTGTTGAAGCCACAGATGGTGTCTAGATAAACCACATGCTATGACCAGAGTACTATATAAAGTCCAGCTTCTACAGCCTGCGGTATCAGAGCTGCAAGGGTGAGATTTGTGTTTATTATTGATATTTGTTTGTTGAAGACTGCCAGTACAGTAGTGAAATACCTATCATTGTATTGCTTATGATTCATATAATATAATTTGTCGTTTATTTTTATTTTTTAATGTAAATAATTTTTTTGTAAAGTTAATATCACTTTCAGTTGTGTAGCACTGCTGTATTTTACATTATAAAATATAAATTATTTTTGTAATGATCTTTGCAAATTATAAATTACTACATAACTATCGATACGCTTCTGCACTCACTTAAAGTGTTTATAATGACCGATGTTGATAAGGACCTGTCATTTAGCGAAATCTGAGGAAGAAGAAGACGACGTAAAAGAAATGACAAGAAAAGACAATGTGCCACCATAAAACAAATACTAAAATGCATGTAGTGACAATAAACAGGCAGGAAATACAATAATCTAACTGTCAATATAAAATGTTGGCGCATGAACAAAGTATCTAAGGAGAAATTGAGAGAAGAAAATGTCGCTTGAACAAAGCATCTAAGGAGAAATTTAGAGAAGAAAATGTTGTCGCTTGAACAAAGCATCTAAGGAGAAAGTGAGAGAAGAAAATCTTGGCCTTTGAACAAAGCTACAAAGGAGAAAGTGAGAGAAGAAAATGTTGTCGCTTGAACAAAGCTTTTAAGGAGAATGTGAGAGAAGAAAATATTGTCGCTTGAACAAAGCATCTAAGGAGAAAGTGATAGAAGAAAATGTTGGAGCTTGAACAAAGCATCTTAGGAGAAAGTAGGAGAAGAAAATGTTGGCGCTTGAACAAAGCATCTAAGGAGAAAGTGAGAGAAGAAAATGTTGGAGCTTGAACAAAGTATCTAAGGAGAAAGTGAGAGAAGAAAATATTGACGCTTGAACAAAGTATCTAAGGAGAAAGTGAGAGAAGAAAATGTTGGAGCTTGAACAAAGTATCTAAGGAGAAAGTGAGAGAAGAAAATATTGACGCTTGAACAAAGTATCTAAGGAGAAAGTGAGAGAAGAAAATGTTGATGCTTCAACAAAGCATCTACGGAGAAAGTGATAGAAGAAGATATTGATGCTTGAACAAAGAATCAAAGGAGAAAGTAAGTGAAGAAAATGTTGGAGCTTGAACAAAGTATCTAAGCAGAAAGTTAGAGAAGAAAATATTGGCACTTGAACAAAACATCTAAGGTGAAAGTGAGAGAGGAAAATATTGGCGCTTGAACAAAGAATCAAAGGAGAAAGTAAGTGAAGAAAATGTTGACGCTTGAACAGAGCAACTAGGGAGAAAGTGAAAGTAGAAAATGTTCTCACTTGAACAAAGCATCTAAGGAGAAAAGTAAAAAAGTAAAGTAAAGTACCCCCCGTCACGCCAAGTGGCGTATAGGGAAATATGGTGTTAGTGACCCTATATTTTACAGACCTTCAGCACATGATTTTTGGGGTAATGTGGTCGGTATTACGCCCGTGCTGCTTTGCTTTCCCAGAAAAAATCCGGTACCCATTTAAGGCTGGGTGAACCCGGAGCCGTCGGTTGGGATCGAACCCTACCCCTTTGTCCGTTAGTAGTCCAGTTCACTAACCACTGAGCTATCGCGGCTCCCACTAATTTTTAGGGAATTAGTAAAACCCAGGTGTCCTCGCCAGGGTACGAACCCGGCTGTTGCCGTGGTAAGCCAACCGCCTATCGATTGCGCTAACCGGACACCCAAGGAGAAAAGTGATAGAAGAAAATGTTGTCGCTTGAACAAATTTGAAGAAAATGGAAGCTGAGCTCGGGACAGATCCAAAATAAATAGAACGAATCAAGGAAACTTTATCATCCAGAAACAGGTGAGAGGGGATTTTTGTATTTGTGGGACATCGTGAGAAAGATAACATCATCGCGTAATAGTTGTATAGAGGAACATCATGAGCGAGATAACAGCATCGCGTAATAGTTGATGATAGTTGTATAGAGTGACATCATGAGAGAGATAACAGCATCGCGTAATAGTTGATGATCGTTGTATAGAGGGTCATATCAAAGAGACAACAATATCAAGCAATATTGGTTGAAATTAGTTGTGTAGAGAAAAAAAATCATCAAAGAAACTAGAGACTATTCCAAATAATTCACATCAGTGGTTTTCAACCATTTGGTGCCCACGGAACTGGAAATTTTACAAAGAACCGCACGCACCATTATCCAATTTTATCGTTAATACCGGCTACTCATATCTATAACTTATATCTACAGCTTTTTGTTCGTCCCACGGTGTTTATCTGTCCATTATCAAAGGAAAATAAATATAAATTACTGTATCTTACCAACAGAAGAAAAACAAAAGAAAAATGATTTGGAAGAAAGGGAAGGGTAAAAAAAATTGAATTGTAATAAGGGAAAGAGTGTAAGAAAAAATATTTGGAAAACAAAAGAATGAGAAAAAAGAAAGACGATTTGGAAGTAAGGAAGAAGAACAAGATAATGTAGATTTGGAAGCACGGGAAGAGAAAAAGAAACAAAAAACATATTTTAAAAAAAAGGAAGCGAACATGAAATAAATTTGGATAAAAATGAAGAGAAAAAGGGAAAAAAAGATTGGGAAGAAAGGGAAGAGAACAAGAAAAAGTGAATTTGGAAGAAAGGAAAGAGAGAAAAGATTGAGAAGAAAAGAAAGAGAAAAAGATGGTTTTTGGAGAAACAGCAGAGAAGGAGACCCAAAAAAATAGATATGGAAGAGAGAGGAGAAAGAAAAAGTGGTAAATTTGGAAGAAAAGGATTAGAAAAATATTTAGACAGGGAATCGAAAAAGGAAAAACGGATTTGGAAGAAAAGGAATAGGAAAAACAGATTTGAATAAAAGCAAAGAAAAAGAGAAAGGAAAATAGAAGAATAGGAAGAAAAATGAAAAAAAATAGTGATTTGGAAGAAATGGAAGAGACGAAGATGAAGTGGATTTTGAAGAAAAGGAAGAGAAAAAGCTTTGGAAGAAAGGAAAGAGAAAAAAAAAACTGAATATGTGAGAAACATCAGAGAAGAAGATACAAAAATGGATATGCAAAAAGTGAAGAGAGGTAAAAGAAGAAAAATTTTGAAAAAAAAGATGAGAAAAAGATTAGCAAGAATCATCATCATGTGCCTTACCGGTTGGCGTAGGTGATCATGTCCCTCCACAATCTTCTATCCACAGTGCATGGTATCAGTTCTGTTGTTGACTGTTTTTCATGCCATGACACCAAGCTATACAGTATGTTCTCTCTTTGTCATTCCGCGATCTCTTTCTCCTTTTATTTTGCCAATTGTAACCAAGTATTCCAACTGTCCTCTTCTCATGATGTGCCCGAAAAATGTTGATTGCTTCTTTCTGATGTTTTTTAAGAGCTGCCTTTTTGTGTTGGCCTCTTTGAGAACTTCCTCATTGGTCTTTTTATCTGTCCAGGGAACTTTCAACATTCTTCTGAGAAATCCCATCTCTGTGGCCTCCAATCGTCTTTTCATTTGTTTATCTACTGTCCATGATTCGCTTCCATAGGTCAGAATAGATACTGTATAGCACCGATGAAATCTCTTTCTCGTTTTTATTGACATAGATTTGTTGCATAAGATATTTTTCTGGTTGAATGGAGACAGTGGAAAGAATAACAGTGTAACTGAAGAAAGTGAGGAGAAAACAGTGTGATTGAAGAAAGTATAGAGGAAAATTTAGGACTGAACAAAGTGGAGAGAAAAACAGTTGATTGGAAAAAGTGGAGCTGAAATCAGTGTGAATGAAGAAAGTGGAGAGAATAACAATGTAGTTGAAGAAAGTGATGAGAAAAACAGTGTGGTTGAAGAAAGTATTGAGAAAAAAGTAGGATTGAAGAAAATGGAGAGAAAAACAAAGGGATTGAAGAAAGTGGAGATAGAAACCGTTTGGTTTAAGAAAATGGTGAAGACAAATAAAGTGGACAAGAAAAAAAAGGATTTGAGAAAGTGCAGAGGGAAACATTGTGATTCAAGAAATTGGAGTGGAAAACAGAGGGACTGAAGAAAGTGGAAAGGAAAAGGGTTCGTTTGAAGAAAGTGGAGAAGAAAGCAGTGAAATTGATGAAAATGGAAAAGAAAACAGTGGGATCGAATAAAAATGGAGAGGAAAGCAGTTGGATTGATGATAATGGAGAGGAAAGTAGTTGGATTGATGATAATGGAGAGGAAAGTAGTTGGATTGATGATAATGGAGAGGAAAGTAGTGGGATTGGTGATAATGGAGAGGAAAGTAGTTGGATTGTTGATAATGGAGAGGAAAGTTGTGTGATTGATGATAATGGAGAGGAAAGTAGTGGGATTGATGATAATGGAGAGGAAAGTAGTGGGATTGATGATAATGGAGAGGAAAGTAGTGGGATTGATGATAATGGAGAGGAAAGTAGTGGGATTGATGATAATGGAGAGGAAAGTAGTGGGATTGATGATAATGGAGAGGAAAGTAGTTGGATTGATGATAATGGAGAGGAAAGTAGTGGGATTGGTGATAATGGAGAGGAAAGTAGTTGGATTGATGATAATGGAGAGGAAAGTTGTGTGATTGATGATAATGGAGAGGAAAGTAGTGGGATTGATGATAATGGAGAGGAAAGTAGTGGGATTGATGATAATGGAGAGGAAAGTAGTGGGATTGATGATAATGGAGAGGAAAGTAGTGGGATTGATGATAATTGAGAGGAAAGTAGTGGGATTGATGATAATGGAGAGGAAAGTAGTGGGATTGATGATAATAGAGAGGAAAGTAGGGATTGATGATAATGGAGAGGAAAGTAGTGGGATTGATGATAATGGAGAGGAAAGTAGTGGGATTGATGATAATGGAGAGGAAAGTAGTGGGATTGATGATAATGGAGAGGAAAGTAGTGGGATTGATGAAGATAGAAAAGAAAACATTGGGATCAAATAAAAATGGAGAGGAAAGCAGTTGGATTGATGATAATGGAGAGGAAAGTAGTGGGATTGATGATAATGGAGAGGAAAGTAGTGGGATTGATGATAATGGAGAGGAAAGTAGTGGGATTGATGATAATGGAGAGGAAAGTAGTGGGATTGATGAAGATGGAAAAGAAAACAGTGGGAGCGAAAAAAATGGAGAGGAAAGCAGTTGGATTGATGAAAATGGAGAGGAAAGTAGTGGGATTGATGATAATGGAGAGGAAATCAGTGGGATTGATGATAATGGAGAGGAAATCAGTGGAATTGATGATAATGGAGAGGAAATCAGTGGAATTTATGATAATGGAGAGGAAATCAGTGGAATTGATGAAGATGGAAAAGAAAACAGTATTGGAGCGAAAAAAAAATGGAGAGGAATGCAGTTTGTTTGATGAAAGTGGAAAGGAAATCAGTGGGATTGATGAAAATGGAGATGAAAGCAGTTTGTTTGATGAAAGTGGAAAGGAAATCAGTGGGATTGATGAAAATGGAGATGAAAGCAGTTTGTTTGAAGAAAGTGGAAAGGAAATCAGTGTGATTGACTAACATAGGAAGGAGATCATCAGAATTGAAGAAAGTGGAGAAGTAAACAGTGGTATTGAAGAAAGTGGTGACGAAAACAAATGTGGTGAGGAATACAGTATGATTGAAGAAAAGTGAGAGGAAAACATTGTGACTGGAAAAAGTGGTGAGGAAAAAAGTGTGAATGAAGAAAGTGAAGAGGAAACCAGTTAATTGAAGAAAGTGGAGAGGAAAACAATGTGATGAAAGGAAGTGGAGAGCTAAACAGTGGGATCGAAGAAAGTGAAAAGGAAATCAGTGGGATTGAAGAAAATGGAGATGAAAACGAGAGAATGGAAGAAAGTTGGAAGAAAAACAGCGGGAGTGAGGAAAGTGGAGAAGAAAACAGCGGGATTGAAGAAAGTGGGGAATGAAAAGTAAAGATCTTATTTTTCTAAATTAGAAATATAGAGGAAGCAATAAGTGGTTTTTCTAGAAGGATTTAGAGAGAGAAATGTGTATAGACAGCTTTGTAAAAAGAAGACAGAAGAAGATAAAGGTATTTTTGAAAGAAAGAAGAGATAAATAGATAAAGATGAATTTGGAAGAGAGCCAGGAGATGAGAACAAGAAGTGGAAGAGGCAGAAAAAGGAAAAGGGAACAGGCAAATAATTGCAATGCTGCGGTAAAGCTGGTAGCAAGGAGCCAGTGGTGGCGTGTGCTAAACACTCCAAGGTATGGTGACAGCTTTACAAATAAAGAACACAACACAATACTGACGTTTCGGCCTGTGGCCTTCTTCAGAATACAGGGACAACGACAACAAGCGGTGAAGCACAATTACTACATGTTAGATGATCAAGTGGAGGGCGAGGAAAGTAGGATGAAGAAATAAGAAAAGAGAGAAGAGAGAAATGAATATTACATGACGAGAGGCACGATGGGCGTCAAGACATATAAAATAGAAAAAGAGAAAAATGTATAATAAAATGTACTTAGCTTAGCTCAGAGCAGGAAATCTGTAATCCGTGCTGAAACAAGTCGGAATGACTAGGAGCGCAGAGAACGTGTATAGAAAGCAACACGTGACCAAGACAGGCGAGTTAAGAGGGCAAACGGATCTAATATCGGGAAAACCAAAGGGGGGGGGGGGAAGGGGGAATAGACGAAAACACTCCTGGGACACGACAAGCAATACATATAAATCACTCAACAATGGAAGTGAGAGATCACGCGAGAGGTTAAAAGAAAGAAATTGAATGACACGACAAAGTAGTGAACTAGGCAAAGGGTGAGAGAGATGGACTCTACAGAATGGATGGCCTCGAACTGAAAGAGTTGAGAGGTAGGTCAACGAAAGGAAGGATTGGATACTGGAGGAAGAGATAAGGAGAGGAAGAATAATAAAGCCAGTATAATGAGAAGGGCGATAGAGGGGTGGTCCGGAGGAAGTTAGTCTATCGAGAGGTAGGGAAGTATTAGTGGAGGAGGTATGGAAAGGAGAAATAAGAAGCAGGTATGTGAAAACTGAATGGCAGGAGAGGCGGTAGGTCAGAAGTGAATGGAAAAAGAGAAAGTCTGGAAGAAGTGGAGCAATAAGGGATGGTGTGCAAGAGGTATGAACCATAGGAGGTAAAGAAGTAGGGAAATGATAGAACAAAGGGGGGGGGAATGAAAGTGGGCAAAAGGATAAGGGGCATACTGGAATAGTAGGTATAGATGAATAGTGACTACAAGTGCATAGAGAGGAGAGGGGTGAGCTAGGAGTAGATCAGCAGAGAGGTGGTGGGAAGGACGAGGAACAATAGAGGTGGGCAGAGAGATGGTACAGTCCAGGTGGTGGGAAGGACGAGGAACAATAGAGGTGGGCAGAGAGATGGTACAGTCCAGGTGGTGGGAAGGACGAGGAACAATAGAGGTGGGCAGAGAGATGGTACAGTCCAGGTGGTGGAAGGACGAGGAACAATAGAGGTGGGCAGAGAGATGGTACAGTCCAGGTGGAGGGAAGGACGAGGAACAATAGAGGTGGGCAAAGAGATGGTACAGTCCAGGTGGTGGGAAGGACGAGGAACAATAGAGGTGGGCAGAGAGATGGTACAGTCCAGGTGGTGGGAAGGACGAGGAACAATAGAGGTGGGCAGAGAGATGGTACAGTCCAGGTGGAGGGAAGGACGAGTAACAATAGAGGTGGGCAGAGAGATGGTACATTCCAGGTGGAGGGAAGGACGAGTAACAATAGAGGTGGGCAGAGAGATCGTACGTACAGTCCAGGTGGAGAGGTGATATAGTGATAAAGAGGTAAAGGACATGAAGAGAAAAAGGTGTGGGGAGGGGGGGTTGGATGAAGAAGGCAAGATGGGGGTTAAAAGAAAAAGGAAAAGACAAATTTGGGAGAAAGGCGAGAGAAGAAGAAAATGGGAGAATTTGGAAGAAAGGACAGAGAAGCAGTAAAACTGGCCTGAAAAAATAAGAAAAAAAAGGCAACATAAGTTGCCATGGAAAAAAATAAGAGAAGAAAGAGAATAAGAAAATGGGAGAATTTGAAAGAAAGGGAAGAGAAGAAGAACAAAATGGCCCTAAAAAAAAAGAAAAGAAGAAAAAAAAATTCGCCATAGAAAAAATAAGAGCAGAAAAAGAAGTATAGAATAAAAAAAGAAAAGCTGCCAGGAAGAAGAGAAATATGAGAAGAAGGAAAAGAAGAAGTAGTAGAAAAGATTGCTATATTGTTCCTCTGTACTTCACAAGCAAAAGCGGTGTACTGGTTGGTCACGAGGCAAGACGCTGTCTCAAGACTGCGAGGTTGTGAGTTCAAATCCCGGCTGTACCAGTTGAGAATTTCATTTGTGATTTCTCTCTGTGACCACCACCCCTGGTCTCAGCAGCGAGCCCCGGCTTGAAATGACAATTACTCATCGACGGAAAAAAATATGAGTACCCCAAAGTCGGAGTTATCTGCCTGTGCATAGAGGGACACGACTGCCAGGGGTTAAAATGATTACCATGTTAATTCACTTCCTACACTTTATGAACTATGTCAGAGGTGAAAATTGGCGAGTGCAAAAAAAAAAAATTAGTAATAAAATAAAATAAAAACAACAACATATTTTGTTTCTTTTGTATAAAATCTCTCAGAGAAATCAAATACAGAGCTGTAGACTGACAAATACTGCAAGGAAATGGCGGTTGTAATTAAGGCTCTCCTGGTAATGTTGCTGATATCTGCAGTGGCTTCAATGGATCTCCGTAGGGTATGTTTTAGTCTGGCTTTTGTCTTTTAACTCTTTACCTTCCAGGTTATTTTGCTGGTTTGAAACGAGTTATCTGACTTAGATTTGTAAAAACACGATTTCGCAAGAGCCGGAGAGAACGTTATTGGGAAGCGAAAGGAAAAATAAATGCTCCGGTGTGAGCGTTACTGGACATCAACGAGTTAATGTGTCAGCAAAGAGTGTACCTATTCTGATTTGAGGATAACAACAGAGGAGAACATTATAAAATAGAGTGGTTTGTCCATAAAGGCAAGGAAAACGTCTGAAAAGAGTGTAAAATCATAGAGGTGAATTTGCAGGTTAATCACGGGATTCGTACGTTTAGTATCTTCTCACTTTGTCGCCCGTGACATCTCTTTCCCTGTATTTTGCTAACTGTAACCAAACATTCCAACTTTCTTCTTCTCATGATGTGCCTGAAAAATGGTGCTTGTTTCTTTCTTATGTTTTTTAGGAGCTCCCTTTTTTCTGTTTGTCTCTTTTAGAATGTCTTCATTGGTCGTTTTAACTATCCAGGGAACTTTCAAATTTCTTTGGATAAATTCAATCTCTCTGGCTTCTAATCATCTGTTCATTGGTTAGTATACAGTTCATGTTTCGGTCCCATAGGTCAGAATTGGTTCTATATATCACCGATGAACTCTCTTCCATAGCATTTGATATATGAATCAAATAACTGATAATACTGCAAGTAGAAGTGCTATTTAGAAGAGAGAGTTTTACTGCTAGTTGGAGGATCGGCCATCCAACGGGTTACGAGACACAATAGCTGGTAAATTCGACTTCATTGTATGACAGACTAACTCTGTGTTGTTCTGATGTTGAGGTCTGTTGACCACAGTTGATAACGCGCTAGTTCGCTATATGATCATATACATATCATATAAATATCATATAGACATAACATTTTTTGATGACGTTCATTGCTTGTTGTCGTGACATTGTTGGATGTTGTGACATTGTTGGATGTCGTGTTGACATTGTTTGATTTCGTGACATTGTTTTATGTTATATCGTTTGATGTTGTGATATTGTTTGATGACGTGACATTGTTGATATCGTAACACTCTTTGATGTGTTGTGAGAGTGTGAGCAATCCAGAAGAATATGTTGGTAGAATAAAAGAAGAATATGTCGGCAGAATAAAAGAAGAATATGTCGGTAGAATAAAAGAAGAATATGTCGGGAGAATAAAAGAAGAATATGTCGGCAGAATAAAAGAAGAATATGTCGGTAGAATAAAAGAAGAATATGTCGGGAGAATAAGAGAAGAATATGTCGGCAGAATAAAAGAAGAATATGACGGAGGAATAAAAGAAGAGTATGACGGAGGAATAAATGAAGAATATGACAGAAGATTGGAAGAAGAATATGATAGAAGAATAAAAGAAGAATATGTCGGGAGAATAAAAGAAGAATATGTCGGTAGAATAAAAGAAGAATATGTCGGGAGAATAAAAGAAGAATATGTCGGGAGAATAAAAGAAGAATATGTCGGTAGAATAAAAGAAGAATATGTCGGGAGAATAAAAGAAGAATATGACGGTAGAATAAAAGAAGAATATGTCGGGAGAATAAAAGAATAATATGTCGGTAGAATAAAAGAAGAATATGTCGGGAGAATAAAAGAAGAATATGTCGGTAGAATAAAAGAAGAGTATGACGGAGGAATAAATGAAGAATATGACAGAAGATTGGAAGAAGAATATGATAGAAGAATAAAAGAAGCATATGACAAAAAGAATGAAAGAAGAATATGACAGAATAATAAATGAAGAACATGACGGAATAACAAAAGAAGAATATCTCGGAAGAGTAGACAAAGAATAGGTTGTTTGTGATGAAGCCAGGAGAATAACAAAGGAGATCGAACGTTAGCGGTCGTAGGTTCGGTAGTGGAGATTTTAAGCGGAGAGAGGTAGCAAGATATCGCTAGACGGACTCTGAACATATCTAACCCGGGGATGTTAACGTAGACAACAAAGTATAGTGTAGCCATCTACCTTGTATAACTTTGTATCTCCCTCGACACCCGAAGTGGCACTTCTGTGTACACCCCTAGAAGTCAATATTAATAAGTTCAAAGAAAGCGTTCGTCAGTTCACGGCTGGTGACATCACCCCACAGCTTGTACCATTATGGAATGAGTACAAGAGTAAGACACAGGCAGCAATTTACAATGCCTCAATCATTAGTATCCTCCTGTATGGCAGCGAATCATGGACAACCTATGAAAAACAGATGAGAACGCTAAATGCATTTCATATGCGATGTCTGAGCCGTATTCTTGATATCACCTGGAAGGACAAAGCGACAAACGTGAAGGTCATCACTCATACACGTCTTCCGAATATCTACACATTGCTCAAACAACGTAGGTTACGCTGGCTTGGCCACGTACATCGTATGGAAGATGGCCGCATACCAAAATATATACTCTATGGACAAGTAGCAGATGGGAACAAAACTAGGGGGTGCCCAAGACATCGATTTGTAGACGTGTGTAAACATGACAAGAAGTCACTGAAAATAAACCCTGCAGCCTGGGAAGAAATAGCTGCAGACCGCAACCTTTGGACACACATTCTAAAGCTTCAACTCAAACAAGAATCAGACATATTCATAGAAAAAGAGAATACAAGGCGAATGAAAGGAAAAATTCTCAATTTTTGAGGCGCTGAAAATTCCATAGTCAACTATGACTGACGGAGGCTACTATACAAGAGTAAGTAAAGAAAGAGAAAGCGTTGCATTTCTATAACTAACCCCTCCCCCCCCCCCACAAAAAAAAAAAAAAAAAAAGTAGCAAAGAATTGCTTCAGGGGTAAGGTAAAGGTAAAGGTAAAGTACGAGACTTGAACCGGCGTCTTAGCACGCGAGTTTACACCCATATGTGCTCGGCCGCCTATCCAGAAATGTTCGGATATTTCTGTATAGTGTAGCTTCAAGCATCGAAACTCAGATGCGAAGCGACATTCCTCACCTTCCCAGGGTAATACCCTGGTACCCATTTCTATCAACGGCTGGGTCGACTGTGGGTTTTTTTTTTTTTTTTAACAACCACGAGTACAATGCACACTGCTCCCAGCGGGAATCGAACACGGGTTGTCCGAACGTCGGTAGTCCAGTCGGGTGGTTTTCCCAACTAGGCTACCGGGACCCCCAGCTTCAGGGGTGTAACCAAGAAGCGATGCACACAGTGATAACAGGGAGACGTTGGTGCTGAATAGGTCGCGTGATGAGATCCGGAGACAATTACAAGAATTGCCTTGCGATGAACTAAGGAAGAGAGAGAGAGAGAGAGAGAGAGAGAGAGAGAGAGAGAGAGAGAGAGAGCGTGAGAGACAGACAGACACAGCTAAATCGGACTTACGACAATGGAAACATTGGCAATTAGTGTGGACAAGACATAGAGCACCGCTGAAGGGATACCCTTTTTTATTGATCAGTGACCACGAAGATATTGAAGAGGAAGAAGAGAAAGAGAAAGAAGAAGCAGAACGAATATCATCATCATCATCATCATCAAGTACCATGCCGGCTGGCGTAGGTGATCATGTCTCTCCACAACTTTCGAACACGACAGTTGTTTATCATTTCTGTTGTTGACCTTCTGCCAAGCCACTCTCTTAAGCTGTATGGTATCTTTTCTCTTTGCTTACCTCTATCTCTTCGTCCCTCAAATTTCCCAGTTGCCA
The DNA here is from genome assembly GCA_032433765.1 of Megaustenia siamemsis. Taxonomy (NCBI): domain Eukaryota; kingdom Metazoa; phylum Mollusca; class Gastropoda; order Stylommatophora; family Ariophantidae; genus Megaustenia; species Megaustenia siamemsis. The sequence goes on from JAVIAB010000159.1 coordinate 18,134,983, forward strand.
CAATATATTCCAGTTGTTCTCTTCTCATTACATGGCCAAAATAATTATTATTGTTTCTTCCTAATATTGGAAATTAGCTTTATTTTTGCTTTGGCCTCTTTCAGAACGTTTTCATTACTCTTCTTAGCTGTCCATAGTATTCTCAACATTCTTCTGTAAATCCACATTTCTACAGACTTAAGTGATTTTCTTTTCTGTTGTCCTATTGCCCTTGATTCACCTCCATAGGTTAAGACTGGCTCTACATAATATTTAAGAACTCTTTTTTCTTGTTTCTATTGTCAAAAATGGATTGCATAGTAACTTCCTCAAATTTTTGGAAAGCTGCTTTTGCCTGAGCCATTCTGCATCTCACCTCTTTTGTACATCTTCCGTCTGAGGTTAACAAAGTTCCCAAATATTTAAATTCATTTACCTGTTTTAATATTGTTCCACTTGTCTTTATTTTGCACTGAGGTGATGTCTTTTTCTTTGTTGTTACCATTACTTCTGTTTTTTTTTATATTAAGGTTGAGTTCTTTATTTCTGCTTTCTTTCACTATAATGTCTAACATTTCTTGTAACTCATTTTCACTCTTAACGATTAAGACAGTATCATCAGCATACTCTAGATTATTTATATTATGACCTCTGATTGTTAGTCCATGCATGCCCCTTATGGATTTTAAAATAATCTCACTATACATCTTAAACAAATCTGGTGACAGCACACAACCTTGTCCTGTTTTATTTGTTGAAACATTCCCAACCAGTTTCCAGTTCTTATAGCCGCTGTTTGTTTTCACGTGGTTTGCATTCACAAAGTGCCTTATTTAACTCGCCGTAAAATGTATCAATTGTTTCCTCTAGATTGGCTGCTTTTGGTGCATAAACTTGTATAAGATTTATATCTATTGGCTTCCCATTCAATTTCACTAAAAGGACTCTGTCAGATATTGGGTAAAAGCCTTTCACTATTCTTGCTCTTTCTGCATTCAAGATGATACCTAATCCTCTTTGGTGTTCAGTGCCTCCAGAATAGATTTTTCTTTTTTTTTATTTTTCGATACGCAAGAACGAATTCTGTATACTTTAAATGTTCAATCATCTCGTAATCTTAACGGTGGCTGTAGCACTATAGATGACATTTACATAATCTGTGATCAATCCTGGCGATTTAGATCAGCTCTCTTGAGATACAACGAAAGATATTCCCGTCCATTCTCTGATGTTATCCACCCACCTTTTATTATTGACAGTCAGTTATTGATCCAGTGGATCGTTGGATTCTATCGTGCACTTTTTCATTTGTGATATGTTCTCTGTATGATAATGTGTTATATCTTTCTATACCATTTCATCTCTACGTCCTGTATTCTTCTTTTGAGATCAGCAGTAAGTGTGACGATGGTCATATGTTGGACATACGATGAGGAGAGATAATAACCGAATAACAAAGCAAGCCCTCATATGGGAAACAACAGGTAAGAGGAAAAGAGGCCGACCCAGAGAGACACTGAGAAGAACATTGATCAGAGAGGCAAGAGCAGCTGGAATCGGCTCCCTCAATAAGATAGAGTTGCTTGATCAGAACAGAGACAAATAGCGAGATTTGATAAAATATCTTTACAAGAATTTAATGACTTTTTAAATAAAAATTTAGATAAGAGAAAGAGTATCCGGGTCTATGCCCTATGGGCCGGCTACGGCTTAAAAGTTCAATAGAAAGATAGTAAGTGTCCACGTTTCACAGACATACATAAATACAGATGTAACTACTGTTCGTAAAAGTCTAATTTTCTTTGTTTGGGAGGTGTTATTACTTTTCCATATATTGTTTAGTCTTGTCATGGCTACCATTACGTGTGCTAAGCTTTAAACTTAATTATCTCTCGATTATCTTGACAGGAACTGGAAAGCGGATGTGCAGGTCGAGGTCAATTTTGTTCAGGGAGGAAACCCTGCTGTAGCGGTTTACTTTGCGGCGAAGTAGGAGGGAGCACCATTTGTCAATCATGTAAATCTGAGAAATTAACCTTAGATATAAATTCATCTCATGTCATGATGTTGTTCATAACCTCCTCCCCATTTTCTCTCTCCCCGTCCCACCTCAATCACGATACAGGAGAAATAGTTATCTTGTCCGTGATCAAAAGGTTCGAAAGCAGCAGAAGATGAAGACATCGATGGTTTGAAAATTGGGAGGAAGTTCATCAAATTTGGATGAATGCGATGTGGGTGAGTGGAGAATAGGGATGAGATGTGGGTAGGTGGAGAATAGGGATGAGATGTGGGTAGGTGGAGAATAGGGATGAGATGTGGTTGAGTGGAGAATAGGGATGAGATGTGGGTGAATGGAGAATAGAGATGAGATGTGGGTGAGTTGAGAATAATGATAATGTGGGTGAGTGGAGAATAGGGATGAGATGTGGGTGAATGGAGAATAGAGATGAGATGTGGGTGAGTGGAGAATAATGATAAGATGTGGGTGAGTGGAGAACAGGGATGAGATGTGGGTGAATGGAGAATAGGGATGAGATGTGGGTGAGTGGAGAATAGGGATGAGATGTGGGTAGGTGGAGAATAGGGATGAGATGTGGGTGAGTGGAGAATAGAGATGAGATGTGGGTGAGTGGAGAATAATGATAAGATGTGGGTGAGTGGAGAATAGGGATGAGATGTGGGTGAATGGAGAATAGGGATGAGATGTGGGTAGGTGGAGAATAGGGATGAGATGTTCGTAGGTGGAGAATAGGGATGAGATGTGGGTGAGTGGAGAATAGAGATGAGATGTGGGTGAGTGGAGAATAGAGATGAGATGTGGGTGAGTTGAGAATAATGATAAGATGTGGGTGAGTGGAGAATAGGGATGAGATGTGGGTAGGTGGAGAATAGGGATGAGATATGGGTAGGTGGAGAATAGGGATGAGATGTGGGTCGGTGGAGAATAGGGATGAGATGTGGGTGAGTGTAGAATAGAGATGATATGTGGATGAGTGGAGAATAATGATAAGATGTGGGTGAGTGGAGAATAGGGATGAGATTTGGGTGAATGGAGAATAGGGATGAGATGTGGGTAGGTGGAGAATAGGGATGAGATGTAGGTGAGTGGAGAATAGGGATGGGATGTGGGTGGGTGGAAAATAGGGATGAGATGTGGGTAGGTGGAGAATAGGGATGAGATGTGGATGAGTGGAGAATAGGGATGAGATGTGGGCGAGTAGAGAATAGGGATGAGATGTGGGTGAGTGGAAAAAGGGATAAGATGTGGGTGAGTTGAGAATAGGGATGAGATGTGGGTGAGCGGAGACTAGGGATGGGATGTGGGTGAGTGGAGAATAGGGATGAGATGTGGGTGAGTGGAGAATAGGGATAAGATGTGGGTGAGTGGAGACTAGGGATGGGATGTGGTCGAGTGGAGAATATGTATGAGATGTGGGTGAGTGGAGAATAGGGATAAGATGTGGGTGAGTGGAGACTAGGGATGGGATGTTGGTGAGTGGAGAATAGGGATGAGATGTGGGTGAGTGGAGAATAGGAATGAGATGTGGGTGATTGGAGAATAGGGATGAGACGTGGTTGAGTGGAGTATAGGGATAAGATGTGGGTGAGTGGAGAATAGGGATGAGATGTGGGTGAGTGGAGAATAGGGATGAGATGTTCGTAGGTGGAGAATAGGGATGAGATGTGGGTGAGTGGAGAATAGAGATGAGATGTGGGTGAGTGTAGAATAGAGATGAGATGTGGGTGAGTGGAGAATAATGATAAGATGTGGGTGAGTGGAGAATAGGGATGAGATGTGGGTAGGTGGAGAATAGGGATGAGATGTGGGTAGGTGGAGAATAGGGATGAGATGTGGTTAGGTGGAGAATAGGGATGAGATGTGGGTGAGTGGAGAATAGAGATGAGATGTGGGTGAGTGGAGAATAATGATAAGATGTGGGTGAGTGGAGAATAGGGATGAGATGTGGGTGAATGGAGAATAGGGATGAGATGTGGGTAGATGGAGAATAGGGATGGGATGTGGGTGAGTGGAGAATAGGGATGAGATGTGGGTAGGTGGAGAATAGGGATGAGATGTGGGTGAGTGGAAAAAAGGGATAAGATGTGGGTGAGTTGAGAATAGGGATGAGATGTGCGTGAGTGGAGACTAGGGATGGGATGTGGGTGAGTGGAGAATAGGGATGAGATGTGGGTGAGTGGAGAATAGGGATAAGATGTGGGTGAGTGGAGACTAGGGATGGGATGTGGGTGAGTGGAGAATATGTATGAGATGTGGGTGAGTGGAGAAAAGGGATAAGATGTGGATGAGTGGAGACTAGGGATGGGATGTTGGTGAGTGGAGAATAGGGATGAGATGTGGGTGAGTGGAGAATAGGAATGAGATGTGGGTGATTGGTGAATAGAGATGAGACGTGGTTGAGTGGAGAATAGGGATAAGATGTGGGTGAGTGGAGAATAGGGATGAGATGTGGGTGAGTGGAGAATAGGGATGAGATGTGGGTGAGTTGAGAATATTGATGAGATGTGGGGTGATTTGAGAATAGGGATGAGATGTGGGTGAGTGGAGAATAGAGATGAGATGTGGGTGATTTCAGATTAGGGATGAGATGTGGGTGAGTAGAGTATAGGGATGAGATGTGGGTGATTGGAGAATAGAGAAGAGATGTGGGTGATTGGAGAATAGGGATGAGATGTGGGTGAGTGGAGAATAGAGATGAGATGTGGGTGGTTAGAGAATAGAGATGAGATGTGGGTGAGTAGAGTATAGGGATGAGATGTGTGTGAGTGTAGAATACGGATGAGAAGTGGAAGAGTGGAGAGTAGTGGTGAGATATGGGTGAGTGGAAAAAAGGGATAAGATGTGGGCGATTGGAGAATAGAGATGAAATATGGGAGAGTTGAGAATAGGGATGAGATGTGGGTGAGAGGAGAATTGGGATGAGATGTGTGTGAGTGGTGAATAAGTATGAGATGTGGGTGAGTGGTGAATAGTGTTGAGATGTGGGTGAGTGGAAAATAGTGATGAGATGTGGGTGAGTGGAGAATAGGGATGAGATGTTTGTGAGTGGAGAAAGGGGTAGAGCTGTGGGTGCGTAGTGAATATGATTGAGATGTGGGTGAGTGGATAATATATGGATGAGATGTGGGTTATTGGAGAATAGGGATGAGATATGTGTGAGTTGAGAATAGGGATACTATGTGAGTGAATGGAGAATAGGAATGAGATGTGGGTGAATAGAGAATAGGGATGTGATGTGGGTGAATGTGGAATTTGGATGAGATGTGGGTGAGTGGAGAAAATTAATGAGATGTGGGTGAGTGGGGAATTGGAATGAGGTTTGTGATAGCGAAGAATAAAGTATTAAATGTGGCTGAATCAGGAATAGAATTGAGTTGTTGATGAGTGGCAAATAGGAATTACATGTGAGTAATGTCATATTGTTTTAAAAGCATAGACAGAGAATGGCCTGCAAGAAATGAGTAACACAATATTGAATAAAGTAACAAGAAGGGTCTTAGTCTAAACTGTAAGACAACAGAAGTGTGGTGATGAGTTTTGATTTCCACAACTTATCAAGGGTTCTGATAGACATTGCTGCTTTAGCTAGTCCGATTCTAATTTCTTTACTTGTATCCCCTTCCCGATCAATGTGACTTCCAAGATAAAGTGATCGATCTCTTCCACTGGTTTGTTATCCATGTATATTATGTCATCTGTTGGAATGAAGTTTTTCATGACTTAAGCCTTTCCTTGATTGATCTCAAGCCCAATTTTGCTGGCTATTGGTGATAGTTTGTGTTTTCCTGCATCGTTTTTATCGGCTGCTGATAAGGACTATGTGATCATCAAAGTCGAGGTCCTCCAAATGGTCTCCTTGTATTCATTCGATGTCTTTGTTACCAGTGCAGCATTTCTTCATTATGAAGTCTATAACTCCAAATAACAAGGGCGATAAAATACACCCTTGTGTAACCCCAGTTTCTATTGGGAAACATTCGCTCAGTCCTTCCTCTGTTCGAACTGCACATGTGTAGCCATCATACATGTCTTTGATAATATTTATGATTTTTTTTATGGTAAGCCATATTGCTTCAGTCCTCTAATGTTCTCTACTGATAGAACTAATATAAATTTATGACAAATAACTGAAACCAATATCAACTGAAGTTCTCTAATAGAAGAACTAGTGCCACTCTTTGTCTTCTAACAGAAATAATTGTAACATCAGCTGATATACACTGGAAGAACAGATTTCAGTTTTTGATCTCCAATGAAAGAACTTAATTCAATCCATGACACACATTTAAAGTAGCAATATCTGCGTATGTCTTATAATGCAAGAACTAAATGTCAATTTTTTCTCTATAATTGAAGAAATAAATATTAGACGATGTCTTGTTGAATAATTAATCTAAATATTAGTTCTCTAATGGAAGAACATTAATATCAGATTGCATTTGTTATAATGAAAGAACCAATCTAAATAGAAGAACTAATATCAATCTATATTCTCAAATGGAAGAACTAATTTAATTTCTTAGACCTCCAATAGAAGAAGTAAAGTCAAATTATGTTTTCTAATTGAAGATTGAATTATTTGGTTATGGAAGGCAATGGTATCACTCCAAACGAATTAAAATCCATAATTGCTCAACCGCCCGTTCCAGTGGAATCATCCGAATGACTAACTCATCTCCCAAACAAAGAAAGGTAGCTGTAGTCCCCATCATAGCAGTCTCAGCACACGCCAAAAGACAGAAGGCGAAACTGCACAGAAAGTGAACACAGCCAACTGTTCCCTATCATACGATATTATCATTCATCGCAAACAATTGGAATATCAAAACATGATCAATACGGATGAAACACACAGCTCACGGTGTGCACAGAGCACCTGTCTCAATAGCTTCTGCAACAAGCCGGACTTATAATATGATGAAACTGCAACAAGGAACACTTCTATACATAACCTTCAATGGTTCCTGCCGTCTATCCACCATTTTGACCGGAAGTTCACATCCTCCTGAAAATGATGATCGTCATATTTTTTTTTAAATATATAGCACTTGATGATGTTAGGACATCGTTTTTGTCTAATTGAAGAACTAACAATTAACTATGTGCCCATGAAGTTTTATAAACATTTAACATGTAGTAATATTAAAAAGTCGCCCGTGCGCTGCCGGGATCCGAAAGGGAGTAAAGGAAAGCGACGCTGTACCCTATCAGGTATGTTCGTAAGAGGCGAGAAAGGAGGGTTGGGCATGGGACTGGCTATCCCATACTGTAAAAATATAAGCCGAAAAAACTTCACAAACATGGACAAGTCAAAGAGAGAAAAAGTAAATCTGCCATCCAGGAAAGATAAGGGCTCTCTGTCTAAGAGACGTATGACGCAAACCGGAGAAAGCCGTAATGAGTCTGGGTTGCCGACTCACCCTTTGTCTACCATTAAATTCTCCAGAATTGGCACCTGGAATGTGCGCACCCTTAACGAACAGGGACAAGCTGCACAGGTAGCAGCAGAAATGACAAACTACAAGATAGATATTCTGGGTATGTGTGAAACAAGATGGCTAGGAACGGAAAGAATAAAACTAAATACAGGAGATATGATTTTATCATCAGGACACCAGGAACCTGGAGCACAACATAGTGAAGGGGTAGCTATAATGCTATCAAGGAATGCACAGAAGACACTAATAGAATGGGAAGCAGTAGGACCAAGACTAATGAGAGCAACATTTAAAACAACAAAAAACAAAATAAAATTACACATTATCCAATGCTATGCACCAACCAACGATAAGGATGATTTAGTTAAAGATGATTTCTATAAACAGCTGCAATGTCAGATGGATGCAAGATGAGCCAAGGATATTACAATCTTGATGGGAGACCTAAATGATAAAGTAGGATCAGACAAAAGTGGCTTCGGAGAAATTATGGGAAAACATGGACTTGGAGACGAGAATGGAGAGATATTTGTGAATTTCTGCGCCCTTAATCAAGTGAGCCTAGGAGGAACAATATTCAAACAAAAAAGAATACATAACGATACATTGGTGTCACCAGATCATAGAATGGAAAAGCAAATTGATCACATATGTATTAATAATAAGTTTAAGTCATTCTTCTTCTGCTTTTCCCTTTTCACTGATATCTAAAAGGTGTCGTGGTCTATATCATTTGCCGTTCTTGTGCTGCTCGAATTGTCTGAATGAGTGATTTTCCTTTCTTGTTACATGTCTCTGTCACTGCATCTATCCATCTTCTTCTGTGTCTTCCTCTTGGTCTTTTTACATGCATTCTCGAGAAGAACGCCCTTGATGGTGATTGGTAAGGATTCATTCTGACCAGGTGGCCAAACCATTTAAATTGTTGTTGTTCTATATATTCTTGGCAGGGTTTTGTTCCTACTATTTTTCTTATGGTTTCATGAGGTATTCTATCTCTTCTTGTGTTGTTTGTTACTTTTCTCAAGCAACGCATCTCACATGTATTGATCTTTCTTAAAAGTCATTCTTACAGGATGTAAAATTATATAGAGGGGCAGATGTAGCTTTTGATACTCATCTTCTGATAGCCAAACTTAAAATTAAACTAAAAAGGTATACTACAACGAATAAGGGTAGAAAGTATTTCAATGTAGGGTTTCTTAAAAAACAAGGAATTAAAGATAAATTCGCAGTCACAATATCAAACAAATACCAAGTCCTCCAACAATTAGAACATACAATAAATATAGAAGATAATTGGAAACAGGTAAAAGATACATGGAAAGAGACATGCGAAGAAACACTGGGGAAAAGAGAACGCCAGAATAAGGCATGGATGACAGCAGAGACCCTGGATACAAATTAAAGAAGGAAAGAACAAGAAAGCAGACATAAATAAATGCAAAACGAAAAGTAATAAAGCCAAGACACAGGAAGCTTACACAGAGTTGAACAAAGAAGTGAGAAGATGCATTAAAAGGGATAAGAGGAAATGTATGGATGAACTAGCTAAAGAGGCAGACGAAGCAGCAAATAAAGGGAATATGAAAGAACTGTACAACAGCACAAAGAAATTAAGTGGAAAATACCAACAGATCAATGCCTTTATTAAAGATAAGGAAGGAAATCTGCTTAGAGGAACAAATAAGGGAACAAATGGAGAGATAGAAAGAGCACTCTGAAGAACTTTTGAATAGACCCGGCTCAAATAATCCTCCATATATACTAGCAGCAGAATTAGAGTTACACGTTAACTGTGGAAAACCAAGCAAAGAAGAAATAATGAAAGCCATCAAACTATTAAAAAATGATAAAGCCACAGGACCAGATGAAATTCATTCGGAAGCCATCAAAGCAGATATTAACACCTCTACCAAGATGTTACATAATCTACCAGATAAAATTTGAAGGAGGGAAGAAATACCTAAAGACTGGAAAGAAGGTTATATGATCAAACTACAAAGGAAAGGAAGTTTACAGGAGTGCACAAATTATTGGGGAATTATGCTACTATCAGTGATAGGAAAAATATTTAGCAGAATCATTCTGGAGATACTAAAAGAGGCCATAGAGAAACATTTGAGAGATGAACAAGCAGGTTGTATGAAGAACAGATCATGTGCTGATCAAATAACTACTCTACGTATAATAGTTGAACAAAGTTTAGATCTAAAATCCCCACTTTATATTGAATTCACAGATTACGAAAAGCCATTTTATAGTTTACACTGAGGAATACTTTGGAATTTGCTAAGTCAATACGGAATCCCCACAAAGTTTATTAACCTGATAAAAACAATGTATGAATGAACAAAATGTAGTGTGGTGCATGAAGGACAGCTTACAGAAGCATTTGAAATAAGAACAGGAGTAAGGCAGGGATGCCTTCTGTCTCCATTTCTCTTTCACCTGGCCATAGATTGGATTATAAAATAACTCAAAACAACAGAAATGGGTTCCAGTGGTCACTGATCAAACAACTTGATGATTTAGACTTTGCTGATGACATAGCTCTCCTATCACACAGCCATCAACAGATGCAGGATAAAAAGAGCATACTTGATGAAAGATCACAATAGCTAGGACTGAAGATTAATAGAGATAAGCCCAACATTATGAGAATTAATACAGTTGGCAATAACCAAATACAACTAGGAGAAATACCTCTACTAGACGTGCAATCTTACATATATCTGGACAGTAATATAGATAATGAGTGAACAGAATATGATACCAACATAAGGATATCAAAACCAAGAGGAGCTTTCATTGCACTGGGAAACAAATGGAAATTCAAAGAAATTAGGTTAGATACAGAAAAAAAAATGTTCAACTCAAATGTTAAGTCGGTCCTATTATATGACTGTGAAACATGGAGAGCAACAAAACTGACAATCGCGAAGATACAGACTTTCATGAATGGATGCTTACGCAGAATAAAAGGATGGAAATGGCAGGACAAAATCACTAACATAGAATTATGGAAATGTACCAGTCAAATACCAGTGGATAAAGAGAAACAGCGAAGACGATGGCGCTGGTTAGGACACACTGCGGAAGCCAACTGAGAGTATTACACAACATGTCCTTTTTGGAATCCCCAGGGGAAAAGACAAAGAGGAAGTGCAAGGAATTCTTGGAGAAGACAGATAGAAGCAGAGATGAAGATGATGGTGAAGACATGGAATGATCTTAAAAGAATGGCAAAAAACAGAACGACTTGGAAAGTGTTTGTTGAAGACCTATGCTTCACTGGGAGCTAAAAAAGGTAGAAGAAGAAGAAGAATATTAAAAAGAGGAAAGTCATGGAGGGTTCAGGTTAAGGAATTTGTTCAGCAGACGAATTCAGTTGGGGACATAGCACCCGGGGATGAATGGGTACGAGTGCCGTCATAATGCAGTACGTCATTTCTTGTCGCCATCACACGGGACAGATATTGTAGACAGCAGAATCCACATGTCAAGAGGCAGATGTGCAGGAATTTATGTTTTTAGAAATCTTCTGATAATGACCCAGTTATTTACACAGATGGGTCTGTTATTTACACAGATGGGTCTGGTATTTACACAGATGGGTCTGTTATTTAGACAGACAGATCTACTATTTACACAGATGGGTCTGTTATTTACACAGATGGGTCTGTTATTTAGACAGACAGATCTGCTATTTACACAGATGGGTCTGTTATTTACACAGATGGGTGTGTTATTCATCAATTACTGAGCTCGTGAACTTTCACGACTCATGTTGGAGTCAGAACTGTAAAGGAAGACAGTGCTGCTTCCTCATTCACTACAAGTAGTTTGATCATGGAAGTTATGGCTGTAAAAAAAGCATAACATGGCTTCAGATACATACTTACAACAAGTGTGTTTCCTCAGTGACTCAATGAGTATGCCAAGAAAGATCGCTACTGGCTGTGCTCGGTGGTTGTGGTTCGAGTCTCTGAGGAGGTCTACTCTAACCAGTGTCTTCTTCATTTTCGTGCCAGGGCATGCGGGTGTTAGGGGTAATGGACGAGCTGACATTGCAGTTTCCCTGATGATGAGGACGGAAGGGCAATGGACCGCATTGACAATGTGGATACCCTCAGGGACGCTGCCAAAAAAAATGATTAAAAAAATACAGTGACTCCATAACCATGATCAGACTTCAGAATTTCGTGTCAAGGTTCGAGATGCATGACGAGAGCGCTACGTAGGACTTACTAACCAACACAATACGGGTGTCGTTTGTCGCTACACGTTGATGGATATTCTTCGGAAGAGATCTGAGCACCTATGAACTTATCCAATGTGTAATGAAGATAATCTGTTGAGTAAACTACATTAGAGTAAACTAAACTGGGATTATTATATTCTACAGTATAGAATTTGTAGTTAGTCGCTTCACGACAAACACGGTATCTTCCCCTTTTGTCACCGGTTTTAATAGAAGTAAACTTCCTTAACAGTTGTCATCAAAGTGGAAGCCTTTATTGATCACAATAGCTTTCCCTGCCAGAATAATTTCCCTTTTTTGTTATTTCCCTTTACTCATTTCATCGTGTAAATATACTATTATGTCACTATCGTGTGTTTTAGCTAAAAATAAATGCGTGCCTTTATCGTGCCTACCATCACGATGATGTATATATCTTATGGTTTCTTTTATCTTTTCTTCAGATAAATAGCGATAGAAATTTGGAGTGAACCAGTTGACCATTTTATGTTTGACTTGAACTACTAAAGTAAATAAAAGAGAAACCTTGACAAAAAGTTGGTGTGGTTTATATTCTATATTCGTTAATTACACTTTACACATCGTATATGAACTGCTTGATGGTCAATGATTTACTGGCTTTATGGGAACATTGGTGTAGAATGTGAGGGAATGAAAAAAGCTGAATGTGGGTGGGTGAGAACTTTAGAAGTATTGTGTGGGTGAGTGAGAATAATAAAAGTATAGTGTGAGTGAGTGAGAATATTAAAAGTATAATATGGGTGAGTGAGAATATTAAAAGTATAGTGTGGGTGAGTGAGAATATTACGAGTATAATGTGGGTGAGTGAGAATACCTAAAGTATAATGTGGGTGATTGAGAATATTACAAGTATAATGTGAGTGATTCAGAATATTAAAATTATAATGTGGGTGAGTGAGAAAATTAGACGTATAATGTGGGTGAGTGAGTATATTAAAAGTATAATGTGAGTAATTGAGAATATTACAAGTATAATGTGAGTGAGTGAGAACATTAAATGTATAGTGTGGGTGAGTGTGAATATTAGAAGTATAGTGTGGGGGAGTGAGGATATAAAAGTATACTGTGAGTGAGTGAGGATATTAAAAGTATAATGTAGGTGAGTGAGAACATTCAACGTATAATGTGAGTGACAACATTAGAAGTATAGTGTGGGTTAATGAGAAAATTAAAAGTATAATATGGGTGAGTGAGAACATTCAAAGTTTAATGTGAGTGAGAATATTAAAAGTATAATGTGGGTGAGAACATTAAAATTATAATTTGGGTGAGTGAGAATATTAAAAGTTTAATGTGAGTAAGAATATTAAAAATATAATGTGTATGAGTGTAAACATTAAAAGTATAATGTGATTGAGAACATTAAAAGTATAATGTGATTGAGAACATTAAAAGTATAATGTGGGTGAGTGAGAATATTAAAAGTTTAATGTGATTGAGAATATTAAAGTTTAATGTGAGTGAAAATATTAGAAGTATAATGTGAGAGTGAGAAAATTAGAGTTATAATGTGGGTAAGTGAAAACATTAGAATTAATATGTGGGTGAGTTAGAATATTAGATGTATAACGTGGGTGAGTGATACTTTTAGATGTAGAATATTGGTGAGTGAGAAGATTAAAAGTTGATTGTGTGTGAGTTAGAACAATGAAAGTATAATGTGGGTGAGTGAGAACATTAGATGTAAATGTGTGTGAGTGAGAACATTAGAAGTATAGTATGGGTGAGTGAGAAATTTAGAAGTATAATGTGGGTGAGTGAGAACTTTAGAAGGTTAATTTGGGTGAGTGAGAACATTAGACATTAGATGTAGATTGAGGGTGAGTGAGAACATTAGAAGTAGAATGAGGGTGAGTGAAAACATTAGAAGTATGATGTGGTTGAGGAAGAAAAAATAGAAGTGTAATGTGGGTTAGCGAGAAGATTAGATGTAGAATGTTGGTGAGTGAGAAAATTATAAGTATAATGTGGGTGAGTAAGAAAATTCGAAGTATAGTATGGTTGAGTTAGAATATTAGAAGCATAATGAAGGTGAGCGAGAACAATAGAAGCAGAATGTGGGTGAGATATACTAGAAATGGAATGTTGGTGAGTGATACTAGAAATAGAATGTGGGTGTGTGAGAACTTTAGAAGTGAAATGCTGGAGAGTGAGAACAATAGAAGTATATTATCTGAGAGTTTGAACAATTGAAGTAAGTTATGATGAATCTTATTGTATCATTTATTTTCTATCTTTTCTCATTCTCTGATCAGCTTCACAAACCTGTCTCTGGTCATCTTTCGTTCTCTCTTTTTCTTTGATTTTTCTCTTTCCCTCTGTCTTATTTTCTTTCTCTCAAATTATTTTTTTCGATTCTTTTCACTAAGTCGGTACTTTTACCCATTGTATCTTTTCAGTCTCTTTGTATCAGCCAAATTAAGCCTTGATCTATCCACCCACACATTTGTGGCATATGTGTATGTAGAGTGAAGATTATAAGTAGTACAGTTTAATTTAGTGATATTTGTGTAGCTTGAAATGGTGGTTTGCATAGGAGAGTTGTCTTTTGTGAAGAGGGTTTGGGTAGGGGAGTTGTATCTTGTGAGGAGCATTTTGTATCGGAAGTTTGAGTGGTAGAGGTGTGTTTTGTGTGAAGTGTTTTGTATTGTAGGAGTAGTGTGGTACAAGTTTAAGGTTAGAGACGTGCGTTGTGCATTGAGGAATGGGTTTGTGGAGTTAACGTTTGAGTAAAATGTATTGTGGGGATTTGTGTGTTGAATGTGTATATAGTAAAGCTGAGTTTTCTTCAAGGACAGTGTGTGTATTTTTTTAATTTTGAGTAGCATGGGTGTTTGTAGTGAGTTGTTTGTGGTGAGGTGTTTGTAGTGATGTCTTTGTAGTGAGGTGCTTGTAGTGATGTGTTTGTAATGATGTTGATTGTAGTGAGATGTTTGTACTCTTTCTCTCTCTCTCTGCGATCAGGACTCAATCAGAGTAGGATTCCAGACTCTCACATGAAGTCAGCTGTCAGGTTAAGTGTGTTGATCGCCCCCATAGACAGAACATCACAATATTTAGAGTCTGCTAGATCCACTCTGACTGAACACCCGTTAAAACGGTGCACTGTGTTCTGCGCCAGTGGCCCAGTGCATCCGATTTCAGCCAGCATTTTATATAGGTTAGCTTTTCTTAGCCTTTGATTGTCCCCAGTCTTCCTGCAAGGCAGCAGATGATCTTTTCTATAAGGGGATTCTGCCCTTAGAAGGTCGGCCCTCCCAGGTTTACGAGCACCATCTGCCCGAGTCACTAGAGGTGACTAACACAGACATGCACACACAAAGATATGAGATGTGACCAACACACACATGCACACAGCGATACGAGGCATGACTAACACTGACACACATCAAGATATATGACACATGACAGTAGTATAGTTGCATGTTTATGCTTTTAAAAAGTGGAATAATACTCACCAAAACAGCACCAACGACAATGGATTGTGCACCATGTGCAAAGCCAAAACCGCACGGTGCAAAAAAAAATAATAAATTAAAAATAATATTTTTTTGTTATCCGCCAATTCGTCGAATATCGAAAAAATTTTTTTTGGGTCGGGCCACTTCGTCGATATCTCAGGTAAATTGAAAATAATTCGTCGCTGGATTATGTCAAGTGGCGACACTGGCTTATGTCAAGGGTATTGGCGTCGACTGTGTGCCCGTGGACAGGTGAAAAATGTGTTAGATGAAAGAGTAAGATATTTGGAGTATTTTAAAGATGAAAGTTAAAGATATTCGTGAAAGACATTTGTACAAGATATTTGTGAAAGACATTTGTGAAAGATATTTGTGAAAGATGTAAATTTTTAAAATTCAGAATTATTACAATAAAAAAAAAGCTCCCGGGAATCGAACACCGGTCTCCCGCGTGACAGGCTAGGATACTTACCACTATACTACCGACGGCCACAGAATTAAAGGCTAAAAAATATTAGAACAGCTGAACCACAACAAGACATTTTATTTTTGTCTCAAACACCAACCCGTATAGCGATAGGTCTGATTACGGCCAGTGCGCTTAATTGTGTTTATACAGCTAACCCGTTCAATTTTCAACACTTTGGTCTGATTTATATGAACCTGACGGTCGACGGGAAATGTATCTCGGGAAAGCCTCTAACTATGGACTTTGAACGAAATCAATACGCGAGAGCTTTCTTTGGTACAAATCTGGCCATGGGTCTGATTGGTAAAGACGCTGGGAATAACGTTGATTATAGAGAGTTCAAGGACGGATTTTGTCTATTTGGTTTTGACCTCTCCTCCAGCCTACTGGACGGCTACCATTCTGAACTAGCCACAAGCGGACCCTTGTCGATAGAACTCAAGTTTGCCGCTCCCACAACCATTCCCCTACAAGTTATCGTCTACGCCGAGTTGGACTCAGTACTCGAGGTGTCCAAGACAAGGCAGATTCTAACAGACTTCGCCGTTTGAGAGAAAGAAGATGAACACGAGGGAGATTTACGACCTTTTGATGTCGGATATTTTCGTTCCACGTTGTTCCCTTGTTAGTGTCATTCCACGAAACCACTTACCGCCCAGCATCGACCCAACCGCAACCGCAGCCTTTGTCATAAACACCGACCCGGCACATGAACCTGGTGAGCATTGGGTGGCTCTCTTTTACAACGGTCTCGGTGAATGTGAGTATTTCGATTCCTACGGTTTACCTCCCAGACACGTGGATATTTTAAACTTTATCGAGCAAAACTCACACGTTCCATTCGGTTACCACTCGCGGGTGTTGCAAGATTTGCTTAGCAACACGTGCGGTCTATATTGTGTTTATTATATACTTCTTAAGTGTCGTGGCGCGTAACTTAACAGAATTATCATGCCTTTTTCATCGAGACAACACATAAACGACCGTATCATTTATCGTTTGCTCGCCCCGTGGATACTTCGGCTTCGAGGGCCGTGGATGCCCAAATTCAACAACCGGACAGTGTTAACCCGAATCTCATCAACTACACGCCCCCTTTTGTTAACCAATGGAACCTAACTCTTGTTAATCAGACGACAGATCCTGCAGCCAGTATGGATGCCGCGGGTGTTTCAGCAGAGTGACCAATTACCTATTCCAGCTTTGATCAAGGTTTTGTCAAAATTGAGGGCGGTTGTGTTTTGAAGGCTAATGAAACTACCTATGCACCTGTGTTTGATAGACATTTATAGTTCGTTTCAAATCATGTGCCCAACGTCAAAACGCTATTACGCAGTAAAAATTTGTTAAAAACTGTTGAAATTTTCCAAATGTTATTAGAATGCAAAAGACCCTTTAAATGTATATTTAACAAATTTCTTGCAGCTGCAGTTTTCTTAAAGCGGCGAATTTCTTTGATGTTTATCAAAATTGTAAATTGTGAAGCCCTAAAGAATAGAAATTACCGTAGTTGCTGGTCTATGATTAATTTTTACTAGGTAAAGGCGTGGCCGTAATGGGGAAATAACTGGATAAGACAAAACACCAGGAGAATTATTGTCTGCTCAGTTCGAGGACAAACGATAATATCAAGGTATACCTGTATGTCCAATTTTCATAGTTGTGTGGTCCTGAAAAGGACCGTTTGTTGAACTAATATAAGGTAATGTAGGGGCCAACATTGTGGGGGCTATAGACTTTCATTCTGAATCAGACGAGTCTAAAAGATTAATAACTGTTTCGGGTTGAACATTACACAAACCATCATTTTTCCAATATTCCTCTTCCTGTTTTAAGACGTGGTCTTCACATTTAGCCCAAGAATCTTTGTCTATATTTAATAAAGCGAGATTAGCAAGAGTCTTTACATCGCATATTTTGAATGTTGGCAGCCTCAAACTTATATGACCGTGCTCTTGGATAATCTTATCTATTTGAAAAATCTTTGTCCTTTGTTTTTGCTTTACTAGAGATAGTAATTCAGGTTTTAAGTACATGTTATTAAATTGTATGTGCTCCTTTGTGAGCCATATCTTAATAGCATCTTTTGTACTGGATGACGTCGGGACTTTATCTTCAAGTGCAACAATGTTGTGGTACGCTGCATTGTCCATTATTAGGCAAGATGGTCGATCTAGTGATGGGAGAACATAATTTTCAATCCAATGTCTAAATATGTGACCATTCATCTCAGAGTGATAATCCCGATTGTCTATGGATTTTTAAAGAAAAATGAGCTCTGCATTATGTATTAGTCCATGTTGTCGACTACCTGCATGAGCAATTATCAAGCGCTGTCCTTTGCTGCTAGGTATTAATCTCTTAATCTTTCCATCTGATGACTGCCATTCCCTTTGGTTAGTGTGGTGAACATTGATCCATGTTTCATCCAAGTACACAATATCATAACCTTGCTTGCGCACCTCTTTTACTTCACGTAAGTACTTGCTTCTCATGACTACTATATGTGGCTTCTCACAGATGATGTTTCGTCCATTGGAATACTTTCTGAATGTAAAGCCTGCAGCTCTCACATTCCTCCATAATGTAGACTTTGATATTTCAATACTGTTGTTCTTTTTCAGCGATACTTTTAATTTTCTTGTTGTAACAGTTTCATTCATACCCAACATTTTGCGAATTTCACTTCTAATAAGTTCACTGTCGAAATTATCCAACATTTTTGCTCTTCCTTGTGATTTTGTATATTTGGAACATTGACGGTCACGTGCTTGAATCCAGCGATTAAATGACCATTTAGACAAATCCAAAATGTGTCTTGTCCTATTCTCATGGTTTTCTAAAGAATGAAATAATCTTCCTCGTTTAGCCTCTTTGCAAAAATAGCTATACATTTTTATTGCGATGTTTTGTAAACTGCAGAATTTCATTTTAAGACTCATGATAAATATTATGGTTCCACGACTACGCCGCTGAATGAACGGAAATGGAACACACAATGTCTCGTGTTTATTACAAGTGTCTAATTGTGTCCGAAAACCCACGTTGAAAGCGTGCAAAATCGTCAATTTGACCGTGTATGGATATTTACTCGCTATTTTTAACTCAAATACTGTAAACATTAAGTTTTGACTACATCAATGGGTCGTTATAAATTTATATAAATCAAATAAGCAACAATAATAACCAAATGTTTTTTTTTTATGAAATTAATTCCCTTTTGGGTTCTAATCATTATAACTTTACATGCAAATTTTGAAAACTTACAAAAAGTGTTTAAAAAGATATCGATTTTAAAAGTTGGGCACGAGTTATGAAACGGACTAGTTGGTATTTAAAATTAAATGAACTTTATTGTGCTCACTGTATTCAACCGATCAATACTGTGATCAGTGCCTCGACAACCCCATATATGTTTCACATTACATTGACATCAACATTTCACTGACATTTATAGATTAACAACAACTTGATGGAAGCACAGTCTGGTGCATCCTTCAGCGTGTAAAGAACATTGAACTTCATTCATCATAGAGAGAACATTGCAATTATCTGACATTCACGTGATTATAACAACTTGGCTAAAGCACAGCGTTGTGCCTCTGTCAGCATGTAAAGAACATTGAGCTTCATTCAACATGGAAAGAACATTGCATTTCTCTTGCATTCAATTGATTAACAACGACTTGGTCGAAGCACAGCATCGTGCCTCTGTCAGCATGTAAAGAACATTGACTTCATTCAGTATGGAAAGAACATTGCATTTTCTCTGGCATTCAATTGATTAACAACAACTTGGTTGAAGCGCAGCATTGCGCCTCTGTCAGTATGTAACGAACATTGCATTCCTCTTGCATTCACCTGATTAACAACACTTGATTGAAGCACCGCATCGTGCCTCCTTCAACATATAAAGACCTAAGAGTGTAATAACACGCACCAAAACAGCACCAAAGACAATGGATTGTGCACCATGCAAAGTCCCAAACCGCACCGTGCAAAAAAAAAATGTATCCGCCAGTTCGTCGACGAAAAAAAAATTTTTGGGGTCCGCCACTTCGTCGATATCTCAGGTAAATTGAAAAGAATTCGTCGCTGGATTATGTCAAGTGGCGACACTGGCTTATGTCAAGGGTATATTACGTCGACTGTGTGCCCGTGGACAGGTGAAAAAAGTGTTAGATGAAAGAGTAAGATATTTGGAGTATTTTAAAGATGAAAGTTAAAGATATTTGTGAAAGATATTTGTAAAAGATATTTGTGAAAGATGAATATTTAAAAAATTCAGATTTATTACAATAAAAAAAAAGCTCCCGGAATCGAACACCGGTCTCCCGCGTGACAGCCGAGGACACTTACTACTATACTACAGGCGGCCACAGAATTAGAGGCTAAAAAATATTAGAACAGCTGAACCACAACAAGACATGCAACATGCGGGTGGGTGACACCGAGTTGGTGACTCGTGACTTTGATGACATGGCTAGGATTGTTGAGTGCAACGGTGGTCTCGCCAAACTAGCAGGGGCCTCAACCCGACTGTTTTGAAAAAAAAGAAAACGGACTTATTTTAAAAATAATAAAATGATTAAATTCAATATTAAAAAACTTAAATGAAGGGAAATTAAAAATATATGCGATCTCGTATATATGCTACTGGTCGGCACCCCCACCCTCATCGGGTCGCGGGGCTCGGGTCGCGTGCAACACCATCATTTGTCGTGTAGTAAGGTGTGCTAACTTTAAATAGTGACGCTCTCTCTCTCTCTCTTTCACATTCATGGTAAAGCAAAACAAATATCGTTCTATATTTCACAGCTTTATTAATACAACAAATATATATATATATATATATATTACTGTCCGGTTGTTGATAATTTTAATCGACTGGGTTTCCTCCCTCCTGTTTTGGCGGTACTGTCTGTTTGCGTTATAGTCCGTCTCATAACTCGTGCCCAACTTTTAAAATCGATATCTTTTTAAACACTTTTTGTAAGTTTTTCAAAATTTCCATGTAAAGTTATAATGATTAGAACCCAACAGGGAATTAATTTCATTAAAAAAACATTTGGTTATTATTGTTGCTTATTTGATTTATATAAATTTATAACGACCCATTGATGTAGTCAAAACTTAATGTTTACAGTATTTAAGTTTAAAATAGCGAGTAAAAATCTATACACGGTCAAATTGACGAGTTTGCACGCTTTCAACGTGGGTTTTCTGACACAATTAGACACTTGTAATAAACACGAGACATTGTGTGTTCCATTTCCGTTCATTCAGCGGCGTAGTCGTGGAACCATAATATTTATCATGAGTCTTAAAATGAAATTCTGCAGTTTACAAAACATCGCAATAAAAATGTATAGCTATTTTTGCAAAGAGGCTAAACGAGGAAGATTATTTCATTCTTTAGAAACCCATGAGAATAGGACAAGACACATTTTGGATTTGTCTAAACGGTCATTTAATCGCTGGATTCAAGCACGTGACCGTCAATGTTCCAAATATACAAAATCACAAGGAAGAGCAAAAATGTTGGATAATTTCGACAGTGAACTTATTAGAAGTGAAATTCGCAAAATGTTGGGTATGAATGAAACTGTTACAATAAGAAAATTAAAAGTATCGCTGAAAAAGAACAACAGTATTGAAATATCAAAGTCTACATTATGGAGGAATGTGAGAGCTGCAGGCTTTACATTTAGAAAGTATTCCAATGGACGAAACATCATCTGTGAGAAGCCACATTTAGTAGTCATGAGAAGCAAGTACTTCCGTGAAGTAAAAGAGGTGCGCAAGCAAGGTTATGATATTGTGTACTTGGATGAAACATGGATCAATGCTCACCACACTAACCAAAGGGAATGGCAGTCATCAGATGAAAGATTAAGAGATTAATACCTAGCAGCAAAGGACAGCGCTTGATAATTGCTCATGCAGGTAGTCGACAACATGGACTAATACAGAATGCAGAGCTCATTTTTCTTTAAAAATCCATAGACAATCGGGATTATCACTCTGAGATGAATGGTCACATATTTAGACATTGGATTGAAAATTATGTTCTCCCATCACTAGATCGACCATCTTGCCTAATAATGGACAATGCAGCGTACCACAACATTGTTGCACTTGAAGATAAAGTCCCGACGTCATCCAGTACAAAAGATGCTATTAAGATATGGCTCACAAAGGAGCACATACAATTTAATAACATGTACTTAAAACCTGAATTACTATCTCTAGTAAAGCAAAAACAGAGGACAAAGATTTTTCAAATAGATAAGATTATCCAAGAGCACGGTCATATAAGTTAGAGGCTGCCACCTTACCGTGCTCATTTAAATCCAATAGAACTAATCTGGGCAAAATTAAAAGGACAAGTGGCAGATGAAAATACAACATTCAAAATATGCGATGTAAAGACTCTTGCTAATCTCGCTTTATTAAATATAGACAACGATTATTGGGCTGAATGTGAAGACCACGTGTTAAAACAGGAAGAGGAATATTGGAAAAATGATGGTTTGTGGAATGTTCAACCCCAAACAGTTATTAATCTTTTAGACTCGTCTGATTCAGAATGAAAGTATATAACCCCCACAATGTTGGCCCCTATATTAACTTAAATTAGTTCAACAAACGGTCCTTTTCAGGACCACACAACTATGAAAATTGGACATACAGGTATACCTTGATATTATCGTCCGTCCTCGAACTGAGCAGACAATAATTCTCCTGGTGTTTTGTCTTATCCAGTTATTTCCCCATTACGGCCACGCCTTTACCTAGTGAAAATTAACCATAGACCAGCAACTACGGTAATTTCTATTCTTTAGGGCTTCACAATTTACAATTTTGACAAACATCAAAGAAATTCGCCGCTTTAAGAAAACTGCAGCTGCAAGAAATTTGTTAAATATACATTTAAAGGGTCTTTTGCATTCTAATAACATTTGGAAAATTTCAACAGTTTTTAACAAATGTTTACTGCGTAATACGGTTTTGAAGTTGGGCACATGATTTGAAACGAACTATAGTGTCATGTCTTGCAGTCAAGTAATTGTTATCAATTTGCGATGAACGAAACTGGGTGTCACTTAATTGCACACAACAGACGAAGTACTGAATGACACTGGCAATCACATGCCTGAACAGTGTCACTTTGTACGCATGACCGCCTCCTAGCAACACGGGAAGTGTAGTGAGGGGACGGGCAGGCTGGACGCAGCGCCTAGGCATCAAGATAAACAAGGTAAACGGAAGAATGCGACGTTTTATTCATTAGAGAATACAGTAAAACTTTCTTGTACAGAATGAGATGTTGGTGAGTGGGGAATAGGAGTGAGATGTTGGTGAGTGAGGAAAAGGAGTGAGATGTTGGTGACTGGGGAATAGGAGTGAGATGGGGTGAGATGAGGAGAGTGAGGAATAGAAGTGAGATGGGGGTGAGTGGGGAATAAGAGTGAAATGAGGTGAGTGAGGAATAGGAGTGAGATGGGGGTGAGTGGGGATCAGGAGTGAGATGTTGGTGAGTGGGGAATAGGAGTGAGATGTTGGTGAGTGGGGAATAGGAGAGAGATGTTGGTGAGTGGGGAATAGGAGTGAGATGGGGTGAGTGGGGATCAGGAGTGAGATGTTGGTGAGTGGGGATCAGGAGTGAGATGTTGGTGAGTGGGCAATAGGTGTGAGATGTTGGTGAGTGGGGAATAGGTGTGAGATGTTGGTGAGTGGGGAATAGGAGTGAGATGGGATGAGTGGGGATCAGGAGTGAGATGTTGGTGAGTGGGGATCAGGAGTGAGATGTTGGTCAGTGGGCAATAGGTGTGAGATGTTAGTGAGTGGGGAATAGGTGTGAGATGTTGGTGAGTGGGGAATAGGAGAGAGATGTTGGTGAGTGGGGAATAGGAGTGAGATGGGGTGAGTGGGGATCAGGAGTGAGATGTTGGTGAGTGGGGATCAGGAGTGAGATGTTGGTGAGTGGGCAATAGGTGTGAGATGTTGGTGAGTGGGGAATAGGTGTGAGATGTTGGTGAGTGGGGAATAGGTGTGAGATGGGGTGAGTGGGGATCAGGAGTGAGATGTTGGTGAGTGGGGATCAGGAGTGAGATGTTGGTGAGTGAGCAATAGGTGTGAGATGTTGGTGAGTGGGGAATAGGTGTGAAATGTTGGTGAGTGGGGAATAGGTGTGAGATGTTGGTGAGTGGGGAATAGGAGTGAGATGTTGGTGAGTGGGGAATAGGAGAGAGATGTTGGTGAGTGGGGAATAGGAGTGAGATGGGGTGAGTGGGGATCAGGAGTGAGATGTTGGTGAGTGGGGATCAGGAGTGAGATGTTGGTGAGTGGGCAATAGGTGTGAGATGTTGGTGAGTGGGGAATAGGTGTGAGATGTTGGTGAGTGGGGAATAGGAGTGAGATGGGATGAGTGGGGATCAGGACTGAGATGTTGGTGAGTGGGGATCAGGAGTGAGATGTTGGTCAGTGGGCAATAGGTGTGAGATGTTAGTGAGTGGGGAATAGGTGTGAGATGTTGGTGTGTGGGGAATAGGAGAGAGATGTTGGTGAGTGGGGAATAGGAGAGAGATGTTGGTGAGTGGGGAATAGGAGTGAGATGGGGTGAGTGGGGATCAGGAGTGAGATGTTGGTGAGTGGGGATCAGGAGTGAGATGTTGGTGAGTGGGCAATAGGTGTGAGATGTTGGTGAGTGGGGAATAGGTGTGAGATGTTGGTGAGTGGGGAATAGGTGTGAGATGGGGTGAGTGGGGATCAGGAGTGAGATGTTGGTGAGTGGGGATCAGGAGTGAGATGTTGGTGAGTGAGCAATAAGTGTGAGATGTTGGTGAGTGGGGAATAGGTGTGAAATGTTGGTGAGTGGGGAATAGGTGTGAGATGTTGGTGAGTGGGGAATAGGTTTGAGATGTTGGTGAGTGGGGAATAGGAGAGAGATGTTGGTGAGTGGGGAATAGGTGTGAGATGTTGGTGAGTGGGGAATAGGAGAGAGATGTTGGTGAGTGGGGAATAGGAGAGAGATGTTGGTGAGTGGGGAATAGGAGTGAGATGTTGGTTAGTGGGGAATAGGAGTGAGATGTTGGTGAGTGGGGAATAGGAGTGAGATGTTGGTGAGTGGGGAATAGGTGTGAGATGTTGGTGAGTGGGGAATAGGAGAGAGATGTTGTTGAGTGGGGAATAGGAGTGAGATGTTGGTGAGTGGGGAATAGGAGTGAGATGTTGGTGAGTGGGGAATAGGAGTGAGATGTTGGTGAGTGGGGAATAGGAGTGAGATGTTGGTGAGTGGGGAATAGGTGTGAGATGTTGGTGAGTGGGGAATAGGAGTGAGACGTTGGTGAGCGGGGAATAGGAGTAAGATTTTGGTGAGTGGGGAATAGGAGAGAGATGATGGTGAGTGGGGAATAGGTGTGAGATGTTGGTGAGTGGGGAATAGGAGAGAGATGTTGGTGAGAGGAGAATAGGAGTGAGATGTTGGTGAGTTTGCATTAGGTGTGAGATGTTGGTAAGTGAGGAATAGGAGAGAGATGTTGGTGAGTGGGGAATAGGAGTGAGATGGTGTGAGTGGGGATCAGGAGTGAGATGTTGGTGAGTGGGGAATAGAAGTGAGATGTTGGTGAGTGGGCAATAGGTGTGAGATGTTGGTGAGTGGGCAATAGGTGTGAGATGTTGGTGAGTGGGGAATAGGTGTGAGATGGGGTGAGTGGGAATAGGCGAGAGATGTTGGTGAGTGGGGAATAGAAGTGAGATGTTGGTGAGTGGGGAATAGTAGTGAGATGTTGGTGAGTGGGGAATAGGAGTGAGATGTTGGTGAGTGGGGAATATGAGTTGGATGTTGATGACTGGGGAATAGGAGTGAGATTTTGATGAGTGGGGAATAGGAGTAAGATGTTGGTGAGTGGGGAATAGGAGAGAGATGTTGTTGAGTGGGGAATAGAAGTGAGATGTTGGTGAGTGGGGAATAGGTGTGAGATGTTGGTGAGTGGGGAATAGGAGTGAGATGTTGATGACTGGGGAATAGGAGTGAGATTTTGATGAGTGGGGAATAGGATTGAGATGTTTGTGAGTGGGGAATAGGAGTGAGATGTTGGTGAGTGGGGAATAGGAGTGAGATTAGGTGAGTGAGGAATAGGAGTGAGATAGGGGTGAGTGGGGATCAGCAGTGAGATGTTGGTGAGTGGGGAATAGGAGTGAGATGTTGGAGAGTGGGGAATAGGAGTGAGATGGAGTGAGTGAGGATCAGGAGTGAGATGTTGGTGAGTGCGGAATAGGAGTGATATGTTGGTGAGTGGGGAATAGGAAAGATATGTTGGTGAGTGGAGAATAGAAGTGAGGTGTTAGTGAGTGGGGAATAGGAGTGAGATGTTGGTGAGTGGGGAATAGAAGTGAGGTGTTGGTGAGTGGGGAATAGGAGTGAGATGTTGGTTAGTGGGGAATAGAAGTGAGGTATTGGTGAGTGGGGAATAGGAGTGAGATGGTGAGTGGGCAATAGGTGTGAGATGGTGAGTGGGGAATAGGAGTGAGATGTTGATGACTGGGGAATAGGAGTGAGATTTTGGTGAGTGGGGAATAGGAGTGAGATGTTGGTGAGTGGGGAATAGGAGTGAGATGTTGGTGAGTTTGGAATAGGAGAGAGATGTTGGTGAGTGGGGAATAGAAGTGAGGTGTTGGTGAGTGGGAATAGGAGAGAGATGTTGGTGAGTGGAAATAGAAGTGAGGTGTTGGTGAGTGGGGAATAGGAGTGAGATCGTGAGTGGGCAATAGGTGTGAGATGTTGGTGAGTGGGGAATAGAAGTGAGGTGTTGGTGAGTGGGGAATAGAAGTGAGGTGTTGGTGAGTGAGGAATAGAAGTGAGGTGTTGGTGAGTGGGGAATAGAAGTGAGATTTTGGTGAGTGGGGAATAGGAGTGAGATGTTGGTGAATGGGGAATAGGAGTGAGATGTTGGTGAGTGGGGAATAGGAGTGAGATGTTGGTGAGTGGGGAATATGAGTGAGATGGGGTGAGTGAGGAATATGAGTGAGATGGGGGTGACTGGGGATCAAGAGTGCGATGGGGTGAGAAGGGAAATTGGAGTGAGATGGGGGTGAGTGGGGAATAGGACTGAGATGGAGGTGAGTGGGGAATAGGAGAGAGATGGGTGTGAGTGGGGAATAGTAATTGAGATGGATTCAGTGGGGATCAGGAGTGAGATGAGGAATTGGAGTGAGATGGGGGATGAGTGGGGAATAGAAGTGAAGTATAGGTAAGTGGTGAATAGAAGTGAGATGGGGGTGAGTGGGGAATAGGAGTGAGATGGGGGTGAGTGGGAAAAGGAGTGAGCTATGGGTGAGTGGGGAATATAAATGAATCTCTCAATATACTCTTTGTTTCACATAATATCCCCCTCCTCTTCTCCTAGGGAGAGTTATTTAAGTAAGTTATTTAAGAGCTGGCTGGCTTAATTAACGGCTGACTGGGACTTGTATATTTAATGGCGGACGGGTTTATTTTTAAGGGCTGATTGGTTTATATAAGAGCTGGCAGGTTTGTTTAAGGGCTGATTTGTTTAAATAAGAGATAAATGGTTTATGTAAGCGCTGACTGGAACTGATTTATTTAATATTGACTGGTCTATTTAATGAAGGACTGGTTTATTTACGGGCTGACTGGTTATTTAAGGGCTGACTGGTTTATGTAAGTGCTGACTGAGACTGGTTTATTTAAAGGTTGACTGGTTTATTTAAGGGTAGACTGGTTTATTTAAAATTGACTGGTCTATTTAATGAATGACTGGTTTATTTAAGGGCTGACTGGTTTATTTAAGGGCTGACTGGTTTATTTAAGTGCTGACTGGTTTAATTAAGGGCTGACTGGGACTGCTTTATTTAAGGGCTGACTGGTTTATTTAAGAGCTGACTGGTTTATTTAAGGGATGATTAGGATTGGTTTATTTAAGGGCTGACTGAGACACAGAAACCTGTGATTCCCACGTTCAGAAGAATCTGCCGACTACAACAAGCCCAAGCATATGGACACTTTAATGTGTTTCTGTGCTAGACATGGTTCATTTTTTGGTGTTTTTTAGTGAAGCCATGGCTCATATCTTGCTGTGTTTCTGTCCTGGCCATGGCTCATATCTTGGTGTGTGTCATGTTAGTCATGTCTCATATCTCGGTGTGTCCGTGTTAATCATGTCTCATATCTTTATGTGTGTCTGTGTAGTCATATCTCATATCTTAGTGTGTACCAGTGTTAGTCATATGTCATATCTTTGTGTGTGCATGTCTGGGTTAGTGATATCTCATATCTTTGTGTGCATGTTTATGTTAGTCATGTCTCATATCTTTGTGTGGGTGTCCGGTTAGCGCAATCGATAGGCGGTTGGCTTACCACGGCAACAGCCGGGGTTCGTACCCTGGCGAGGACACCTGGGTTTTACTAATTCCCTAAAAATTAGTACCTCTGAAGTCGGAGTAAATCTGCCTGCATGGCGAGGGGCATCCTGTAATGGGATAAAACAGACTTTACACGCAAAATTCAGTCCCACAAAATTGAGTGGGTGGGACTTCGTCAGAGGTCAAAGCTGACGAAAGCGAACGAACGAACGATATCTTTGTGTGTGCATGTCTGTGTTTGTCACATCTATTATCCTTGTGTGTGCATGGCTATGTTAGTCCCATCTCATATCTTTGTGTGTGCATATCTATGTTAGTCATATCTCTTATCTTTGTGTGCATGTCTATGTTAGGCATGTGTCATATCTTTGTGTGTGCATGTCAATGCCAGTTATATCTCATATCTTTATGTGCATGTTTATGTTAGTCATGTGTCATATATCTTGATGTGTGTCAGTGTTAGTCATGCCTCGTATCGCTGTGTGCATGTCTGCATTAGTCACACCTCATATCTTTGTGTGTGCGTGTCTGTGTTAGTCACATCTCACATCTTTGTGTGTGTATGTCTGTGTTAGTCACATCTCACATCTTTGTGTGTCCGTGTCTGTATTAGTCACCTCTAGTGACTCGGGCAGATGGTGCTCGTAAACCTGGGAGGGCCTACCATCTAAGGGCAGAATCCCCCTACAGAAAAGATCATCTGCTGCCTTGCAGGAAGATTGGGGACAATCAAAGGCTAGGGAAAGCAAACCCGAATAAAATGCTGGCTGAAATCGGATGCACTGGGCCACTGGCGCAGAACACAGTGCAACGTATTAACGGGTGTTCAGTCAGAGTGGATCTGACAGACTCTAATTTTGATGTTCTGTCTGTGGGGGCGATCAACACACTTAGCCTGACAGCTGACTTCACATGAGAGTCTGGAATCCTTACTCTGATTGAGTCCTGAACGCAGAGAGAGAGAGAGAGAGACAGGTTTATATAAGGGCTAACTCGTTTATTTAAAGGCTGACTGGTTTATTTAACGGCTGACTGGTTTTTTTTTAAGGCTGACTGGGACTGGTTAATTTAAGGACTGACTAGCACTTGTAAAGGCTGATTGGAACTGGTTAATTTAAGGGATGACTGGTTTATTTAATGGCTGACTTGGACTCGTTTTTTAAATAGATGTCTGTTTTTTTAAGGGCTGATTTGGACTAGTTCATTTAAGGGCTGATTGGGACTGGTTTATTTGAGGGCTGACTTAGACTTGTTTATTTGAGGGCTGACTGGTTTATTTAAGAGCTGGCAGGTTCATTTAAGGGCTGACTTATTTATTAAATCTGACTGGGACTAGTTTATTTAAGGTTTCTCACGGTAGGGACCTTGGCATAATACCAGTAAAGATCTCACAAGTCATTTATTTTCTGGAGACCGTTGAAATGTTTTATGAGGGTCCAGTTCCACGAATTCTGGAGGGAAGCCAAAGAGAGGGAGACAAAGATAACTTAGCAGTGAGCTACAGACCCAGATGTGCATTGTCCTTGTCAAATTTTAGACTGCTTGTGCGTGTGGATACCCTTTTGTATTGTGTTGTTGCCAAACGGAATGGGCCAGGAGCTAGAAATATGAACATAAAGAACATGGGAAAATCTTGTAGAACCATGAAGAAGATTCATCATGTGTTACAAAATGTAGATGTAGGTAATATCAAAATCAATGTTCTTGCATGTAAATAAAAAAGGAACATTCACAATAATAAAACTTTGTAGGCAATGAACAACATCGATATACATTTTAATATTTTATTTTGAATAAAATCATTTCTATAGTACAATTCTGTTTCTATGTTTTAAAGATACACATTCGAAATCTGCAATACATGATTTAGAAGATACGTTGAAATTGATTGATTTTGAAATATTGTCTGAAAGATTACTTTTAAAAGAATATATTGTTACAACGATTTATTCTAGTAGGAAATGTAATAAAATATTTGTAAAGAAATTACTATCAGAGATATTTCTTGTATTAGAAAATGGAAAAATTATTATTGTGGAATGCTGTCAAGTGAAGAAAAATATGCTTATTGTCGACAACTGCCATACGCTTATTCATCATGCACAAGATATTCAGAAATAGGGAACAGGCAAATAAATGCAGTGTTGCGGTAAAGCTGGTAGCAAGGAACAAGTGGTGGGGTGTAACATATACTCATACAAGGTTTTGTGAGAACTTTTCAAAGAAGAAAAATAAAACAAAATACAGAAGGCTTTGGCCTACATGCTTTATCCTTATCCAGAAATACTTGGGAATTTGTTAAACAATTTTAAAAAAAAATAAATTGTACAACGTACATTACAATTAATTTCATGTTTTTTTTTGTAATTGTAAAAGTGAAAATAGAATTATTAATAAGAATATGAGTACACAGTTTATAAAAAGAAAATAACAAAATACATAAAAATAATCAGAAAACAAAGAATAATAACGCATGAGCAAATAAATGTACAGTTTAAAATATTATTTCTGAACGACATTAAAAGTTTGCAAACACAACAGTGGGCAACTTTCTAAGGGGCAATTACTCTGCTTGGCTATTGATGTAAAGAACAATCACAGCTGTAGTGGGTCACAGCTGATAACAAAATTACAAAATGAAATCTTCACAAATTAATAATCTGCTCCACTGACTGCTCTGTGGGTATGATAACATTGAGTCTACGACCGGTAACTGCTGACACTCTCTGCTCTAGTAGACACTTCCACACAAACTTGTTCTTTGTTGATGCAGCTCGTAAAATCATTGTCCGACAATTCACATCAAAATGGCTTGCCTTTGTTCCCAATTTTGATTTCTTCTTTTTTCTGAGATGAAGGACAAACTCTGATGCTGCAAAAAAGAAAAATAACAAAAATGGTTAATTTAAGGGAAAGAATAGTTCACTTCATGAACAAGAATAATACGAAATAATGATGCTACTTACTAAGAAGTAATGATACTAAGGCAGCATGTTGGTGTTAATGGCAAAAAATTTCAAAAGACAGAAAGATAACATCAAGGACTGGAAAGGTCATGCACTCAGAAGAGATACAATAACAAAGAAGTAGATTTTGTATTTTTAAATAAAGCATTCCAGACCCACATATTATTTAAGATGTCAATTGACTGACATTATTTATTTATTTATTATTCAAGAATGTCTTTTATATCTTTTATTTCTTTTCCTTCCTTCACTTGGAGGAGATAAAATATTTGGTTTCAACTCTTCTGCTACTCTCAAAAATGTATCTACAGCCTTCTCTCCAAGTGGGCAGAACATTTTACTTGTCTTTGTATTTAAGCTTGTATTGACCTGGATAATAAAGCTGAAATCTATCAATACATAATTCATTAATGCATTCATTATTTAGTAAATATTACATGAGTAAAGTAAGTAACAAACAAACAAACAAAAATCAAAACAACTTATAATTTGTCCTGCTAATTTCAAGCCCAGCTAGATCCTGCATGTTGATTGGACTGTTATAGACAAACAGAGAACCGTCTGGCATCTCACTTGTCATCAAAAGAGCTTCAGAAAACAGGATAAGTTCATGCTTAATCCACATGCCTTCCTCATGACATTGGTAAACAGTTCCTTGATAGACCAAGTGCATGATATCCACATAGGGCTGGTATATCTAGAGAAAGAAGATAATGTAACAACATGATATCCACATATGACTGGTATATCTAGAGAAAGAAGATAATGTAACAACATGATATCTACATAGGGCTGGTACATCTAGAGAAAGAAGATAATGTAACAACATGATATCCACATAGGGCTGGTATATCTAGAGAAAGAAGATAATGTAACAACATGATATCTACATAGGGCTGGTACATCTAGAAAAAGAAGATAATGTAACAACATGATATCTACATAGGGCTGGTACATCTAGAGAAAGAAGATAATGTATCAACATGATATCCACATAGGGCTGGTACATCTAGAGAAAGAAGATAATGCAACAACATGATATCCACATAGGGCTGGTATATCTAGAGAAAGAAGATAATGTAACAAAATTACTATAATCTGCTTAAAAGAGTGAGCAAATTGTTTAAAACATTAGCGCAAGATAGAATACAGTGGTAAAGGTTTCTAGAATACTAGTGAGAAATGAGGCATAGACATGAGTAGGAGGGAGAGTCATGTAATATTCATAATTTAAATAAGTTAGACACTGATATAAATGATCTATATAAAATCTTTTATTCATACATTTTATTTTCCATTTGATTTGAAAGGTAAATTATGACTTTGTGCTATAGAAAATACAAATATTAATGCTCATATGTTAATTTGTATTTTTAATTTTAGAAAAATTAATAAACTTCTAATCTGATTAAGAGAAGCCTTTCCCATTTTCTCTCTTTATCTTCTAGCCTTTATTTTCTGTGTTATAAATTTTTGTTCCAGTTTTAAAAAAAAATGTTCATAAAATGTTCAAAGTTTACCATTGTCTGGTTTATATATATGCTAAAACAATACGCCAACCATGTAATTGCAATCTTTGATTGTTATGTTTTGAAAATCATAAGCAAAGTTACAACAATCAACATGGAGAATAGAGGTAAGAAGGCAAGTTGACGGACGTTATCACAGGCAAACCATAAAGAGAGAAAACTGAAGATTTACCCATAAGTGTGGAGCAAACACCAGCTTCTCTTGAATGCGGATGATATTTGTGGATTTGGCTGACTCAGATGATCCAATATTAACCTGGTAAGGTGTGAGCAAAAATACAATAAGATTAGCATGAGAACAAGGCTATAATTATATGAAGAAAGACATACAGAAGTTTAATTTATCACACCAAAAAAAAAACAATCTGGACATAACTAAACACCATTAATGTCCACTATTATCACCATATTCTAAATATATCCTCTAAAATCACTATACATAAAATTGAAATATTGTCTATTATCATCCCTATACTCCAAAAAAAAATGTCCACAGTCATCACTTTACTTGAACAAGGTTCACATGGTGTTGATTTCATATATTGTAGAACACATTCCTGCAAGTGATTTTGTCTCATGTGAAGTGGTTAGTGTTTTCTACTAGATAAATAACACCCTCCCCTCGCCCCCTTAAGTTTCACGATAAATCACCCATTAATGCACCATCTCTACTAGAAATGATCACAGTAACAAAAATACTCACCTTCGATTGTGGTTCAGATGGTGACTTAGAAACAAAAATACTAACCTGTGATTGTGGTTCAGATGGTGACTTAAAAACAAAAATACTAACCTTTGATTGTGGTTCAGATGGTGACTTAGAAACAAAAATACTAACCTTTGATTGTGGTTCAGGTGGTGACTTAGAAACAAAAATACTAACCTTTGATTGTGGTTCAGATGGTGACTTAGAAACAAAAATACTAACCTGTGATTGTGGTTCAGATGGTGACTTAGAAACAAAAATACTAACCTTTGATTGTGGTTCAGATGGTGACTTAGAAACACCTTTAGCAAGCGCTGTACTCTCATCAGCACAACCGTCACTTCTTATTTCTTCCAGAAAACTGTCTACAGGGAGAGCACCCCGTACATCTTTGCGGATCTCTATGGCTTGGTAGTCCCTATAGAGTTCCAGTATCAAGTACTTTGGATCTATTACCCTGTAAAAGATTAATTAAGTTCAAATATTATTTCAATAAAATAGTACAGAAATAGTTAGCAATGGTTCATTAATGTTTAAAATAAACAAACACAAGTGATTTGTAGCTAAATACCTCATCTTTATTATTTTCCAACTTCTAGATCCCCATATTGATGCTACTGAACCAGGCACTGGTTTTATCAAAGACTCCAAAATATGTCTATTTAATACAGATTTCATGAGCTTTTAAAGTATACAGCTCAATAATTCCAACATCTTTATATACAAAATAGATTAGATGAATTTTTCTTTTAAAGTGACTGGATACAGCCATTTGTTAATTCAATAGAATCACTGTATTTGTTGTCACAGACTTATACTGATTAATTCTGTTTATCCATGAGAACTAGTGTGCATAACCTCTCAAAAATAAATGCAAGGATGAAGCTAAAGAAACAAGTTTTAGTAACTTACATTTTTAGGATCATATATTGTAATGATTAAAGAGAAAACTAAAGATCATCTTCTGAAAGTATTAAACACAGTCTTTGGATGGACTGACTTGAAGAGAACTGTAATCCCAAGGCCATCATCAAGATCTTAAAATCCCGTCTAAGAAAATTTCTTGAAATAATGTTGTCAAACAAAATCGTCATCCAAGAACTGCCTAGCAGTGCAACCAAGAGAAAGCACTAGAGATGGTCAGGTTATGTGTACAGTGAAGAGTTCTAGAAACAATTTCAGCAGCTGCAAGTATATGATATCATGAGGTAACAGGGCAAAATTGAAGTCAACCAGGCAGTGACATTAGAGACAAAACATGTAAAGAGGATGTGAAGAGACCTGGAGACAACATGGTAATAAGAACAAATCCATCACAAATTGCTCACCTGATAAATCGATCAACAGTGTTACAGGTTGACTTGTAAGTTTTCCGGTTATTAACTTTGAGTACCAGGTCACCTTTCATTATTCCTGCCTTGTTAGCTGGAGAATCTAGAAGAAAGTACAAACACAACATAGAAATAACACTCAATATTCACAATTATTTTGGACATTCACTTTTACTATTTAATAGGAATTATTTTTTTTTTAAAGGAGATAAATCCCTTCACATTTGACAGCACTGAACTAGTTAAGTTTAACATTAATAATAAATTAGTCAAATTTTGTAATGAAAGGGAAGCAATTATTGTAAGGTAGATAACCAATTAATTAATCCCAAAATGCAAGAAAAAATTGTTAATGTGTTACTGTTGTGGACCTAATGTTGTTTATCGTTTCAAACACACAACTTACCTTTAATCACCCTGGTAACTACTGGTAGACGTTCACCTCCCAAAGAGAAGCCAAAGCTATTTTCATCACGAAAAACTGTAATCTAAAAATAAAAATACATTCGTTCAAATTCATGCCTTAGCATCAATATAATTATCAGTCTCAATTAATTTTTAAATATGCTTATAAATTGGCAGGATATATGGTATCCACAATTACAATAACATATTCTTTAACCAGTTCATATTTTATATTTATGTTTCATTCATATCCAAGTTGAATATTCTGCTGCGAGATGCTAAAAAAAAAAATCCGAAACATTCTTATAGGTGCTAGATTTTTGTTTAAAAAAGCAAGCACGTTGTGATCATTAGAAGGAAACAGTCACCATTTCTTGAAATAAGAAGGGAAACGCTGAAGATTTCTACTATCACTCAGCAGAGCATGGACTTTTCAGTCGAGTCAATAATTTTATTTGTTGTCGGTTCTATGACATTTCTTATAAAATCATTTCATAATTTGTCTTTTCTGGTCACTCGTAAAGCTTTCCTAAAACCACTGACATTATTTCTATTGTGACTATTTTTTTTTCATTTATTGTGAAGGACCATGTTTGGCACCGGAGACATCTGATTGGCACTCTTTTGTGTTGTAGGAGAGGAGCTATGTTCTTTCCTCCCTGAACCGGAAATAACATTGTGCTGTCCATTTTGCCTTCTTCAGAGAATGTTATTCCAAGATGCTTGAATTATGATACTTGTGTCGTCTACCAATATATTTACGATTAACTTATCTCTCTGTTATATTAACTTATGTCTCCCTGTTATCATAACTTCTTTTGTTTCTTCTCTTGTTGTTGCTTGACATCTTAGTTTCTCCTGCACATGTTGGTAACGAACACGAGTGGTGGTATGGCTCATCCCTCATTTACTGCTGAAGTTATAGCGAATGGGTTTGATGTTGAAAGATGTTGGAAATTACAGAAATACTGTCTGATAAATCGGTGATGATCATTCAAATATTCCATCAACTCTAGACAAGGCGGATGCGAATTCAGATTACACCACTTCATTATTATAAATGATGACATAGAGAACTACACTATATCATGATTCTCTTCCCATTTAGGATTGGGACTCTCACAAATATTAAACAACTCTTTATTGATGTTTATCTTACCTTAATTTTTGATTCCCTAGGTGGGATGTTCTCCGTCACAACTTGAGAATCGTCTGCATCCTGCAAAGAATAAAATGTAGTTCCAAAATCCGTTAAAAGAAATGACTGTTTTCTACTTTCATGTTTATCAGTTTGGTGTTTTCTGGCTTAGAGTTTTTGTTTTGATTTCTGTTTGGCAATTTTGTGTTAATTTTTGCTATCAGTTTTGTATTTCTCTGTGATTGAAAGTTATATTTATGTTGTAATACAATTAGATCTGAAGAGAGAACTGCATCAGCTCAGTCCCTGTATTTTCTATTTATTTATATACATAATATATAATTGTATCTAGCAAATATCAAGAATTTGATAAAACTAGTCTCTTGACTAGATCTAACTCATGTTCTGATTCGATGATGCTTCAATCCTCCTAACACAAAATTCGTTCAAATTCTAACACTGGATACGCATGACATTCGGAGCAAGCATGTAATGGGGAAAAAAACTTGACAAAGATGCTAGTAAATAGTTAATAATAATAATAATAACAGTAAATAATAATAATAATAGCTACAAGTTGTCAAAGACACCAAAATATGTGCTGCGTCTGGATCAGCGAACAATAGTTGATCAAGACTCTGCTCCATCTTACAGGGTCGTTGGTGTTTGGGAATGAATTAACAAGAACGGTCAAGCTACGAGAGATTGAAAGGGGAAGCAACTCAGTAATCAAACAGTAAAACGATGAAGTCGGATTTACTACACTAAAAAGTGTGGATATCTTAGCTTGATTTTCCCTTTTTGGCCACACGTTTTTTAGTGAAAAATTAATTATAAGATGTAAAAAAAAAAGTAATGACAGTAAACACAAAAACCACGATGAACAAACAACATTCATGACAAATGTGCTTACCTCAAATAATCGTCCAGGTCCCATGATCACAGAGTCCCAGCAGCGAGACCCTCTTGCAGAACACGATTCGTTAACTTCTTCCTCCTCGTCACACTCCTCACTAGAACAACTATCCAGTTCTCTCCCATTCAAGTTAAAGTAGTCAATATTGTCTGAATCTGAAACTCCTACTGCTTCTTGTAAAGTTGAACGTAGAAGGTCATTTGAGCTATCATCTGTCAATTGTTGTACATGTTCTTTTGACCTATCACTGATTGGTTCCTCAATGGATGTGCTACATGAACTATAATCAACCAATCGTTTCATGTCCTTTATTGGAGAACAATTGAAGCTCAATGCTGATTGGTCGTATCCAGGAGCGGAAGATTGTTGACAAATTATTGTCCCATCTTTTTCTGGAATTTGTTGAAATCGATCATGGAATTCATGTCCTTTACTTCCTAATAACTTGATTCGCCATTTTCTGTTTTTGGGAGTAACTGTAGAATCCACAAACCAAAGGCTAGTGTCACAGATCTCGTCAGAAGTTTCACCATCCATTCTGGATAAAAACATGTGGACTTTTTCTATCGGAGACATGGCTGAACCGTCCAATATCGAGTTAAAGTTACAAGCAGGAGGATCGACCGTCCATTGCTGGTCCAAATTGTCATCAACAAAGACGGGATTATCGTAAACTGGTGGAAGGGAATAGAAGTCCGTCCCACAAGAAGTGTTTTTGACGACTGGTCGGGTTTGGTTAGGTTTACTGGCTAACCCGTCCACATGTACACGTATGCTGTCCTCCATCAAAGACTGGTTATTCGAATATTGTTTGTTCCCGTCATAAGCAAACCGGACTGAGAGGCCACGACTCTTACATGGAACAGTCACCTCCCCATTGGTTGTTTGTGGCTGCGATGGCTTTAGCTTCAATTTCTGTTTGTGGCTACGTTTTGGTTTCTCTTCTTCAACAAATGAGACGTTCTTCGACAAACACTTGAAGAACTTCATGATGAAATGATATTTTGGTATCAGTTTTTTCTGAAGTCAACTTAAATGATGGCTCTGACGTCAACAGGAGAACTGAAAAAAACCCACAAAATGGTATCTGGTTATGGTGTTAACGTAGATTACGTATCATTTATGCATTAGACAAATTATCATATCCTTCTTTTCTTCTACCTTTCAGCTCCCTGTGGAACATATGTCTTCAACAAACACTTTCCAAGCCGTTCTGTATCTTGCCATTATTTTAAGATCGCTCCATGTCCTCCCCATCATCTTCATCTCTGCTTCTACCTGTCATCTCCAAGAATTATCTGGTCTTCCTCTTTGTCTTTACCCTTGGAGCTTCCAAAAAGGGCCTGTGGCGTAATACTCTCAGTTGGCTTCCGCAGTGTGTGTCATTCCCAGCGCCATCGTCTTTGCTGTATCTCTTTATCTACTGGTATTTGAATATAATACATTTCCATAATTTTATGTTAGTGATTTTGTCCATATAACAAAGAAAACTCAACACCCATGGTTATAAAAAGAGGAGTAAGACAAGGATGCATCCTATCACCAAGCTTGTTCAATCTATACGCTGAGCAAATCTTTAGAAAACATCTCAGAGATGCCAGGCCTAAACATTAATGGAAAGATAATCAATAACCTAAGATATGCTGATGATACTGTTCTACTAGCAGAAAATCCTAAAGACCTACAACAATTGCTTAATGTGATAAACATAACAAACAAAAAATATTGCCTCGATATGAATATCAAAAAGACTAAAACTATGATCATAAACAAAGAAAATTCTCAAGACCTACAAGTAAATATCACAGTTAAAGGAATACATCTGGAGACAGTTCAGAGCTACAACTACCTTGGACATACTATAACCAATGATGGAAAATGTAAAATTGAAATAAACAAAATAATAGGTATGGCAAAAATAATTTTAATGCCATGAAAATATACTAACAACAAAACAAATAACAGTAGGGCTGAAGCTAAGAATAACAAAATGTGACATCATCTCAATATTCCTATATGGTGCAGAAACTTGGACATTAGACAAGAAAACAGAACAGAAAATTGAAGCCTTTGAAATGTGGATTTATAGAAGAATAGGTAGAATTGAATGAAAAAAAAAAAGAAAACAAACGATGAAGTTTTAAAACAGCTAAAAAAATAGAACAACTAAATACAATTAAGACAAGAGAAATGATATTTTGGGGCACGTTAAAAGACACAACAGCCTACTAAAAGTAATATTGGAAGGGCAAATACAAGGTAAAAAAGGCAGACCAAGACTAACATGGACGAGTAACATCAAAAGATGGACAAGTCAATCTATGACAACCTGCACCATCAAAGCAAGAAACACAGTGGAATGGCGCTCCATGGTAGCCAACCTTCGTTGCGGAGACGGCACTCGATGACATGATTTTGTTTTGCCATTTCCATCCTTTTATTTTGCGTAATTATCCATTAATGAAAATCGGTATCTTCACGATTGTCATTTTAGTTGTTCTCCATGTTTCACAGCCATATAATAAGACTGACATAACATTGAAGTTGAACATTTTTATTTTAGTATTTAACCTATTTTTTTGTTACTTCCATATGTTTCCCAGTGCATCAAACGCTTCTCTTGCTTTTGGTATCCTTTTTTGGGTATCATTTTCAGTTCCTCGCTCTTGTTCTATATTACTGCCCAGATATTTGTAAGGTTGTACGTCTAGTAGAGGAATTTCTCCTATTTTTATTAGGTTATTGCCACCTGCATTAATTCTTCTAATTTTGTTCTTATCTCTGTTTATTTCCAGTCCTATTTGTTGTGATCTATCATCAAGTATGCTCATTTTATCTTGAATCTGTTGATGGTTTGATAGGAGAGCTATATCATCAGCAAAGTCTAAAACATCAAGTTGTTTGGTCAGCGACCACTGGATTCCATTTTTGTTGTTTAGAGTTATTTTCATAATTCAATATATGGCCAGGTGAAAGAGAAATGGAGACAGAAGGCATCCCTACCTTACTCCTGTTCATTTTTTCAGCTTGCTGCTGTAAGCTGTCCTTCATGCACCACAGTACATTTCATTCCTTCATACATTGTTCATATCAGTTTAATAAACTTTGTGGGGATTCCGTATTGACTTAGCAAATTCCAAAGTATTCCTCAGTGTAAACTATAAAATGCCTTTTCGTATTCTGTGAATCCAATATAAAGTGGGGACTGTAGTTCTAAACTTTGTTCAACTATTATATGTAGAGTAGTTATTTGATCAGCACATGATCTGTTCTTCCTAAAACCTGCTTGTTCATCTCTCAAGTGTTTCTCTATAGCCTCTTTTAGTCTCTCCAGAATGATTCTGCCTAATATTTTTCCTGGCACTGATAGTAGCATAATTCCCCTATAATTTGTGCACTCCTGTAAACTTCCTTTCTTTGGTATTTTGATCATATAACCTTCTCTCCAGTCTTTAGGTATTTCTTCCCTCTCCCAAATTTTATCCAAAAGATCCTGTAACATCTTGGTAGAGGTGTTAATATCTGCTTTGATGGCTTCCGAAGGAATTTCATCTGGTCCTGTGGCTTTACCATCTTTTAATAGTTTGATGGCTTTCATTATTTCTTCTTTGCTTGGTTTTCCGCAGTTAACGTGTAACTCTTCTTCTGCTGGTAGTATATCTGGAGGATTATTTGAGCCGGGTCTGTTCAAAAGTTCTTCAAAGTGGTCTTTCCATCTTACCATTTGTTCTCTTATATTATTAAGCAGATTTCCTTTCCTATCTTTAATAAAGGTAATGATCTGTTTGTATTCTCCACTTAATTTTTGTGTGCTGGTGTACAGTTCTTTTTCATATTCCCTTTGTTTGCTGCTTCTTCTGCCTCTTTAGCTAGTTCATCTATATATTTCCTCTTATCCCTTTTAATGCATCTTCTCACTTCTTTGTTCACCTCTGTGTAAGCTTCCTGTGTCTTGGCTTTATTACTTCTCGTTTTGCTTTTATTTACGTCTGCTTTCTTGTTCTGTCTTTCTTTAATTATATCCAGGGTATCTGCTGTCATCCATGCCTTATTCTGGCGTTCTCTTTTCCCCAGTGCTTCTTCGCATGTCTCTTTCCATATATCGTTTACCTGTTTCCAATGATCTTCTATATTTATTGTATTTTCTAGTTATTGCAGGACTTGGTATTTGTTTGATATTGTAACTGCAAATGTATCTTTAATGCCTTGTTCTTTTGGAAACCCTACATTGAAATACTTTGTACCCTTATTCGTTGTAGTATATCTTTTTAGTTTAAGTTTGGCTATCAGAAGATAATGATCTGAAGCTACATCTGCCCCCCTATATACTTTTGCATCCTGTAAGGATGACTTAAACTTATTGTTAATACATATGTGATCAATTTAATTCTCCGTTCTATGATCTGGTGACACCCATGTAGTGTTATGTATTCTTTTATGTTGGAATATTGTTCCTCCTAGGCTCACTTGATTAATGAGAGTACAGAAGTTCACGAATATCTCTCCATTCTCATTTACATGGACAAGTCCATGTTTTCCCATAATATCTCCGAAGCCTCTGTTGTCCGATCCTACTTTTGCAGAACCCCCATCAAGATTATAATATACTCGGCTCGTCTTGCATCCATCTGACATTGCAACTGTTTATAGAATTCATCTTTAACTAAATCATCCTTATCATTGGTTGGTGCGTAGCATTGGATAATGTGTATTATTATTATTTTTTTTTGTTTTGTTATTTTAAATGTTGCTCTCATTAGTCTTGGCCATATTGCTCCCCATTCTATCATTGTACCCCTTCACTTTATTGCGCTCCAGGTTCCTGGATGGTAAAATCATCTCTCCCGTATTTAGTTTTATCCTTTCTGTTCCTAGCCATCTTGTTCCGCATAATTCCAGAATATCTTTTTTTTGCAATTTCTCACTTCTACTGTTATATATAGTACAAGTTATCATATTGCAAAAGAGTAATTAACAGAAAAAAATGGAAACGTAATTTGCTCTAGATGAATCACACACAAAAGAAGAGTAGAAATCGTGTTAGATAAAGAAAAGCAAAACAGTGAAAGGATTTTGATCATGATAAGATATAATTCTACCAGTAAAATTGAGAGTTAGACTAACGGATATAAACATAATGCAAGCATCTGCACCAAAAAATAACAGCGAAGAAGAACACATCGACACATTTTACAACGAGTTAGAGATGACCATGGAGCAATGTAAATCCCAAGAAATAACTATTATATTAGGGGATAATAGAGATATCACTCACTGTAAAGGTAGGAACAGCTAAAGTGCTAAATATTACTGGAGGACATGACCCAAGAGAGACAAACGACAGACGGGATAGATTGATAGATTTGGCAAAACACCGAGAAAATGATGAGAT
This sequence comes from Megaustenia siamemsis, assembly GCA_032433765.1. NCBI lineage: Eukaryota > Metazoa > Mollusca > Gastropoda > Stylommatophora > Ariophantidae > Megaustenia > Megaustenia siamemsis. The sequence continues at coordinate 18,177,408 of JAVIAB010000159.1, forward strand.
AAATAAACGTAAACTTACAATACACCGAGAAAATGATGAGATGAATAAACGTAAACTTACAATACACCGAGAAAATGATGAGATGAATAAATGTAAACTTACAATACACCGAGAAAATGATGAGATGGATACATGTAAACTTACAATACACCGAGAAAATGATGAGATGGATAAATGTAAACTTACAATACACCGAGAAAATGATGAGATGGATAAATGTAAACTAACAATACACCGAGAAAATGATGAGATGGATAAATGTAAACTTACAATACACAAAGGAAATGATGAGATGGATAAACGTAAACTTACAATACACAAAGGAAATGATGAGATGAATAAATGTAAACTTATAATACACCGAGAAAATGATGAGATGAATAAATGTAAACTTACAATACACATAGAAAACTATGAGATGAATAAACGTAAACTAATAATACACATAGAAAACTATGAGATGAATAAACGCAAACTTACAATACACCGAGAACATGATGAGATGAATAAATATAAACTTACAATACACCGAGAACATGATGAGATGAATAAATATAAACTTACAATACACCGAGAACATGATGAGATGAATAAATATAAACTTACAATACACCGAGAACATGATGAGATGCATAAACTATCAGCAACGTAGATTGATGTGTAGTACGGTAGAGACAAAGTAAAGATAAAGACAGAACCAGATGAAAAGGGACATCTGTTTATCTATTTAGACGTTAACTTTCTGCAACACCATTCAGGAATATTTAATGTTTTCCTTTTACATCCCCGTCTCTCTATTTTGTCAGTTGTAACACAGCTACTAAAATTGTCCTTCTACTTCATCTATGAAATGCCATGAAAAGCATACCAACGTCCAAACAAATAACACAGGGCTAAAAATAAGAACAGCAAAATGTTACATCTTCTCAATATTCTTATATGGTGCAGAAACATGGACATAAACAAGAAAACAGAACAGAAAATTGAAGCCAGAAAATGTGGATTTATATAAGAATATGTACAATTGGATGGAAAGAAAAGAAAACAAATGATGAAGTTTTAAAATAACTAACAATGAAAAGAGAACTACTAAACACAATTAGAACAAGACAAATGACATTTTTGAGCTATGTTAAAAGACACAACAGACTACTAAAAGTAATAATCGAAGGGACGATTCAAGGTAATGAGGCAAACCAAGACTAACATGGACGAGTAACATCAAAAGATGGACAAATCAACCTATGACAATCTGCATCATCAAAGCAAGAGACAGCGGAATGGCGCTCCATGGTTGAACCTTCGATGCGGAAACGTCACTCAATGATGATGATTTAATCTAACATTTCATTTTCCGTATAAAATTTAGAAAGACAATAAATATTTCATTTTCGACTTTCTCAAAGAGACCTCTTTTATAGGGGACATTACGATGTGAATATATTTTTAATGCAACATCTCACGGTATCTAAACAACAACAGGTCGTAACAGTCTGTGGGATACAAACAATTCCAGAAAATATACAAACTATTATCAATGTCTCACATTAAAGTTATTGTAAATTACAAAGTTGAGTAAATTATTAACAAGTTAAGTAAAAAATATAAAAATCAACTTACGAGATTATCCTTGAGAAGACTGTAGATATGGAAGTCCCAAGAATACAAATAAGAAGGCTGTTGCAACAACTGGCAAGTCACTAGCGACACACTGAGCGAACTGACTGAGAGCTGCCAATGATGTCCTTTTTATATTCACCAAGAGGTCAATTGTTGATGAGTTCAGGCGTGATTATATTTTAGAAACCACCTGGCTAATATAATTAATAAGCAAATGTTTTCCATTGGTTGATTTCTTAGAGAAACCATTCAATCACGTGTTTATCTCTCAACACAGAATACTCAAACAATACCTCCAATTAAGCTCCGTCTGAAGGAAGCGGCAGAAAACATCGCGTCCAATCTGGGTAGTTCGTTAGGGCTCATTGTTGTTGGCCGAGGACCTATTTGTTGGCGCTACAGGTTGCGGTGAATGTCTTGGGTAACAAACTGTTCAGTAAACAAAACTAGAAACTAAAGACAATTTTGAATGGAGAACATTGTATCTTAGCTTATCTTATCATTGTGTGTTCCTAAGACAATTAGGACGCTTAATATTTCTATCCATGCCTTGTTTTGAACATGTAGCTACCAGGCCGTGTCACTGAATGATTTCTGTTGTAATTGACCATCCATTCATAGCGCTTGTATTCAAGGCTTATGTCCTATTTCGTCCATGGATAAAAATATAAAAGTAATTGAAAAAAAAAGTTGCTAGAAAGAAACCGACAATGCTTTATGATAGCTTTCAGCGACCAAAGAAAAATCGCCTTTTGACGAAAGAAGAGAGTACAAGAAGTTTTGGTGAGAGACTTAGAATTCCAGAATGACAGTCTGTACGGAGTTTTCATAAAATCCTAAATAAAAAGAAAATTCCTTGTGCACTGTTGCAATAAACAGGCATTATCAAAAGCTTCCCTATTTACAACGCTGAATGTGGGCGTGACATCTCTCATTTGAATCTAGTTACCGCGCTAGAGCTCTCCTATAAATAATGTCCGTAAGGACTCAAAATGTAATCAAAGCTATTTGGATCTCCTCTATGCTTTTTCCGCACTTTCAAGTTATGTTTATCTAGAGAATGAACTAACAAAGACATATGTAGGAATTTTATATCAAGACAACATATGAGTAGACATGGATATTCTTCTTCTATCTTTCAACTCTCTGTGGTGCACAGGTCTTCAGAAACAATTTATAAACTCTCCTGATTGGTGCAAATGTCTTCAAATCTTCCCATGTCTTCTTCATTTCTGCTTCCATTTGTCTTCTTCAAATATATTTTGACTTTCCCTTTCTTTCCTCCCCTGGGGATACCAAGAAAATGCCATGTATTACTTTTAGTTTCCTTAGTTGGTAGATTGGTTGGTTGTTTCGCTGTTAGTCAATAGATTATCTTCACTGCATATAGGGGCAAGATACCTGACCGCAATATGGATGGAAGCAGTCAGTGACTCTTAGTCGATGGCTTATGCAGGATCGGTTATCCAGAACATCCAAACCCTACCATGCATTTTCGCGGTGCTTCTAGAAGCAGACTAACTTGCCTAACCTGGGCAAGCGAGTGTGGATAAAACTGGGAAGGGACTCCGATACCCAAAATACGTGTTCATGTAAAATGTGTTGTGCAACTAAACACAAACACAATTCAACTACGTTCATTTAACTTCTTTTTAATGACGTATGGCGAATAGGTTTATCATTTCCTTTAGTAGTCATCTACTGAACGCCAGAATGAAAAAAAAGAAAGAGTACATGTAGAAAGGGATCGGATCCCTGTTCGGTGTATTCCTCTCCGTGTACGATTGCCAACATCAAGTATGTCTTGATTGCCAGTCTTTCTTGCCTCTGCCTAGCACTCTTGTCTGGCATTATACCTTTGAACTTAGCTCTTCCAATCCAATAAGGTTTGTAGATTCACATTAATATCTCAAAACACGTGTCCCGCCTCCTTGAAAGAATTGAGCCTAGTCCATTGCCCATCCATATTCTTCATTAGCTAACCCAGCCAGCCAACTTGCACATTCACTCCCTCTTACGTCCGATAGTCTTAGCACAAAAATGAGGCAGATTTGAATTAGTCTGGACTTCCTCAGAGACTCCAATCACTGATAATAAGGTGCTTATGTATTATCCAAATATGTTTAGTATATCTTTAAAGCTACCTACTTGTTTTTTTTTGCATGGGTTCGTGAAACAGTTATCCTAAAAATCATCAAGTACCGTTCCTGCTGGTGTAGGTGATCATGTCTCTCAACAAGCTTCTATACGTGTAATGAGTTATACTTTTGAATTTATTAAACAGTTCTCTTCATACCGCTCTGTATTGTTTACCTCTGCTAGTCTCCATTTCTTCCACTTTCAAAATATACACAAACTGTTCCTTTCTCTTTACATGGTAAACAAATATTGATATTTGCTCCCAATTTTGACAATCTTTTTTTCTCTTATTACTCGTGCTTTTTTTTTTTAGAATATGCGTCATATACAAATTACCTACTATATAATAAGGGAGACTATGCATTTGAGGCGACTAGACATTTAAAAACTATGTTATTTACTATTATCATCGGGTTGCCTGCCCTTGATACAACGTTACACCCATCACAGCCGACAGAAAGACTCCCTGTCTCTAGCAAGACCTTCCACAGAACGGTGCATTCATCACAGTCAGTCAGAAAGACTCCCTGTCTCTAGCTAGATCTCCCACAGAACGTTGCATCCATCACACCTTGTCAGAAAGAACGTATGTCTCTAGCCAGATCTCCTACATAACGTTTACTAATGACATCTCTTTATAAACAATATCTGTCTCTAGCCAGATCTCCCCCTGAACTTTGCCCAGCCCGACATTTTAGTCTTCGTCACGGGTCGACATGTTTAACTTGTAATGACCAGGGGACATTAAACCGCACAGAGTGCACACATGGGTCTCCTCTTTTCCGTCGTTATTTGAGAGAGCGAGGAATCAGATCTTACTACCCAAAGACCGGTTGAAGGTAACGCTCTGAAGAAGCCACGGATTCTTGGCGAGTTCTAACCTGAGTCCTTAAGGCCAAAAACCCATAACTCTGGACCACCCAGCAACCGTCACCATTGGCCTAGTTGGGAAAACCACCCGACTGGACTACCGACGTTCGGATAACCCGTGTTCGATTCCCGCTGGGAACAGTGTGAATTGTACTCGTGGTTGGAACAAAAAAAATACCTCCACGGTCGACCTAGCCGTTGGTAGAAATGGGTACCAGGGTATTACCTTGGGAAGGTGAGGAATGTCGCCTCACATCGTGAGTTTCGATGCTCGAAGCGACACTATCCAGAAATCTGCGAAAATTTCTGGATAAGCGACCGATCACTTATGGGTGGAAACTCGCGTGCTAAGACGCCGGTTCAAGTCTCGTACTTTACCGTTACTTAGTCAATCCAGGCTAATAAATGTGAAATAAAATAGTCAAAAAGATTGTAACTTCATTATAACTTCAAGTGCACCCATATTGAGATGTATAGATCTTGACAAGAAGGAGTTGGAGATATCGAAGACTCTATAGTCATACTGGATACAAATAATAATAAATAAATATTATTATATAGGGAACTTCCGAGGCGATAATAGGGAGTAATAGAACGAAGAAGTATGTGTTAGCACTCGGAAATAATGACAGACAAACAACAACAGAAAAAAACAAAGAATAATATATGGTCCGAAGCGGGATCGAACCCGTACTCAGTGGCACCGCGTCTTGCCACCAGAAGCCGAACGCTTGGTACACTTCCACGTAGCCAACTATGGACTCTATAGTCATATCCTGGAGAGTGGCACTGCGATAGATGAGAGTTATTTTTTTCAGAATTCTTGAAGGGAGATAACCTAACAGAGAATGACAAAAACAAGTTAACATTTTTGACTAAACTTGGAATAGTTTACAAAAGCTGGCCATGGATAAAGAAATAAAAAGTAATTTATTATTACTTTTGCATGCTTAGAATAACAATTGGAATTTGCACCGTGTTTTGTTCGTCGTAGGCTGCTTTCACTAGAGTAATCAGGAATCTAAAGGGAGCGAAATTGTTGTGAGTACGATATGTTTGTGTGCTACGTCATCGTAATGGCTCATTGTACATCCCTAGACCGGTCGTACGCTAATCTTACGGTCTGTTGTTTGATGTGCGACGGAGATAATCTGACGATGAACTATGTGTCTATATGTTCGGAATTGGAGTCAACAATGATGGCCTAACATCATCAAGCGCTATACATTTTTTAAAAATACGACGATCATCATTTTCAAGAGGACGTGGACTTCATGGTATATTGTGCATAGGCGGCGGGAACAATTGAAGGCTATGCATGAAAAGTGTTCCTTGTTGCAGTTTCCTCATATTCCAAGTCCGGTTTGTTGCAGGAGCTACTGAGTTAAGTGCTCTGTGCACATCGTGAGCTGTGTGTCTCATCCGTTTTGATCATGTTTCGATATTCCAATTATTGACGATGAGTGATGATATCGTATGACAGGGAACAGTTGGCTGTGTTCACTTTCTGAGCGGTTTCACCTTATGTCTTTTGGCGTGTGCTGAGACTGCTACGATGGGGACTACAGATACCTACCTATCTTTGTTTGGGAGATGAAATATTAATTCGGTTGATTACGCTGGCACGGGTGGTTGAGCAATTATGGATTTTAATTCGTTTGCAGTGATACCGGACCCTTCCATAACCAAATAACAATTGGAGACCATAATATAAATAATCTGAGGTACGCTGATGATACAGCTCAGTGGTTAGTGAACTGGACTACAAAGGAAAAGGGGTAGGGTTCGATTCCAACCGACAGCTTCCGGGTTCACCCAGCCTTAAATGGGTGCCGGATTTGTTTCTGGGAAAGTAACGCGGCACGGGCGTAATATCGACCACATTACCCCAAAAATCATGTGCAGTAGGTGTGTACAATTTATGGTCATTAATAACATATTCACTATACGCTACTTGGTGTGACGGGGGCTCTTTACTACTTTTATTATGCTGATGATACAGTCTTAACCGCTAAGAGTGAAAATGATGTACATGAAGTAAGACATTATAGTGAAAGAAAGCAAAAATAAAGAACTCAGACTTAATAGTAAAAAGAAAGAAATAATGGTAGCAACAAAGAAAAGTCATCACCGCAGTGCACAATAAAGACAAGTGGAACAACGTTAAAACAGGTACAAGAATGTAAATATCTGGAAACATTGTTAACCTCAGATGTATAGCAAAGTTGAGATGCAGAATGGCTCAGGCAAAAACAGCTTTCCAAAATATGTGCAATCCATTTTTGACAATAGAAGCAAGAAAAAGAGTTCTTAAATGTTAGGTAGATCCAGTCTTAACATATGGATGGGAATCATGGACAATATGACAACATACAAGAAAATCATGGAGGCTGTAGAAATGTGGTTTTACAGAAGAATGTTGAGAATACGGCAATACGCCACACAGACCAAAACCATTCTACAACGCACAGAACCTGACAAGAGAAAAGATGGGTGGATAATATCATAGAATGTATAGGGATGTCTTTTGTTGTAACGCAGAGGAGCTATAAATAGCGGAGAAATAAAAACAAATTGTGAAAATGTCGTCATTGGTGTCTCAACGACAGAAATAGCTACATGATAATTGATTGATTAATATTATACTTTTCATTTGTTTTCTTTTGTTCTTTTATAGCATCAGAGTTTGTTCTCACTCTCGAAGTAATTTATTTAGAAAATTAACCAGTAGCCCGCCATTTTGATGGAAGTGGTTCAACAACGAGTTTACAAGATACGTCAACATAGGAAACGTAAATGTGGAAATCTGCTACAACAGAAAGTGGCGGCAGTTATCGGTCGTAGTCTACATATCATTATCCCCACAAAGTTAGCATATTCAAAAAAATTAATTCTGTATTAATTCAGTCATTTTATTAACAGTCATTGTTCGTTATTAGTCGTGGTTGTTGAGTCGTTAGTGCAATCATTACTGACCTGAAATGTCAGGGTTTGGTTAAGTTAGGTGGCTAAATCTTCGTCTAACTTACAGTGCTTCGAGGTTCACCTAGTATCTAAAAATGCGCACCATACATTTTTGTCTGGGAAAATCACTCAGAAATGGGCCGTTGATCTATTTTAAAGAAGGGACGGTTACACCATACTCTCAAATACGTGTGGAGTGAATACTTACTTCTATAACTGCTGACTATAAGAGCAATTATTGCATTGCCCTTCACAGAATGTGTTAAGGATAAAACAAATAAAGTCAAGCTGAATGTAAAACCTATGACCTTCTAATAAATCTGTAACAAAATATTTTTATGCTGTCCCATTCGCCATCCTATAAAAAAAAATAAAAAACTTCACTTTAACATCCCTAAGTATTGAAGGTACTATTCATTGTCAGCAAATGTTGAAAATATTTTCTTCATCATCATCAGCCCTAAGTAATGAAGGTACTATTCATTGTCAGCAAATGTTGAAAATGTTTTCTCCATCATCATCATCATCATCATCGGCCCTAAGTAATGAAGATACTATTCATTGTCAGCAAATGTTGAAAATATTTTCTTCATCATCAACATCGGCCCTAAGTAATGAAGGTACAATTCATTGTCAGCAAATGTTGAAAATATTTTCTACTTCATCATCATCGGCTCTAAGTAATGAAGGTATTATTCATTGTAAGCAAATGTTGAAAATATTTTCTTCATCATCATCGGCCCTAAGTAATGAAGGTACTATTCAATGTCAACAAATGTTGACAATATTTTCTTCATCATCATCAGCGAGTGATATCTCCGCAACGAAGGTTGGTTACCATGGAGCACCATTCTGCTCTGTCTCTTGCTTTGATGGTGCGAGTTGTCATAGGCTGGTTTGTTCATCTTTTGATGTTACTTGTCCTTGTTAGTCTTGGTCTGCATCTGCCTCTTTTACCTTGTATTTTCCCTCCAAGATTACTTTTACTAGGCTGATGTGTCTTTTAACATGACCCCAAAAATAGCATTTGTCTTGTTTGAGTTGTATTTAGTAGTTCTCTTTTCATTTTAAGTTGTTTTGAGACTTCGTTTGTTTTCTTTTCCTTCCACCCAATTCTATCTATTCTTCTATATATCCACATTTCAAAGGCTTCAATTCACTGTTCTGTTTTCTAGTCTAATGTCCATGTTTCTGCACCCTATATGAATACTGACAAGATGTAGCATTTTGCTATTCTTAGTTTAAATAAAAAGGAAAGTATTTTACCCTGTGGTAAAAAAAAAAAAAAAATTCTTTGTTCCAATATAACTTGATATCAATTCTTTAATCACATGCTTCTGGTGTGTGTGTGTGTGTGTATATATATATATATATATATATATATATATATATATATATATACAATTATCCTCATCATTATCAAATACCGGACCTACTGGCGTAGGTGATCATGTGTCTCTACAACTTTCGATCTCGACAGTTATTTATCATTTCTGTTGTTGACCTTCTGCCAAGCTACACTCTTAAGCTGTCTGGTATCTTTTCTCTTTGCTTCCCTCTATCACTTCGTCCCACGCATTTCCCAGTTGTTACAATATATTCCAGCTGTTCTCTTCTCATAACATGGCCAAAAAATGATGTTTGTTTTTAATATTGGATTATATTGGATCTCTTTTTGCTTTGGACAAATGATTATTGTTTTTAATATTGGATAATATTGGCTCTCTTTTTGCTTTGGCCTTATTCAGAACGTTTTCATTACTCTTCTTAGCTGTCCATGGTATTTTCAACATTCTTCTGTAGAACCACATTTCTACAAGACTCCATGATTTTCTTGTGTGTTGTCATATTGTCAATGATTCACATCCATATGTTAAGACTGGCGCTACATAACAGTTAAGAACTCTTTTTCTTGTTTCTATTGTCAAAAATGGATTGCATCATATCTTCCTCATTATTTGGAAAGCTGTTTTTGTCTGAGCCATTCTGCATCTCACCTCTGTTGTACATCTTCCGTCTGAGGTTAACAAAGTTCCCAAATATTTAAATTAATTTACCCGTTTTAATATTTGTCCACTTGTCTTTATTTTGCACTGATGTGATGTCTTTATCTTTGTTGTTATCATTACTTCTGTCTTTTTGCTATTAAGACTGAGTCCTTTATTATTACATATATATATATATAAATCCCTAGAGACTAGGAATTGAATTTTTCACCTTAATCCGTTTTTCCTATCAGCCATTTGCACAGGGGTTTCTCGCAGCACAGTAATTGCCGTTTCAAGCC
>JAVIAB010000159.1:18192287-18214787 GCA_032433765.1 Megaustenia siamemsis
TGTTAACAATGTTCCTAGATGTCTAAGTTCATTCACCTGTTTTAATATTGTTCCACCTATTGTTCCATTCTTACAATATTTTACAGATTTAAAAAAAATAAAGTGGTAACGTTAATTATTCAGCTGAAATACAGTGGTCTTTTTCAGCTTTCTCTCTATTTTTTTAATTCTATTTTTCTCTACCTGTCATCCCACTGTTGACGCACCTAGTAGTATATCCATCTATCTATCTATCTATCTATCTATCTATCTATCTATCTATCTATCTATCTATCTATCTATCTATCTATCTATCTATCTATCTATCTATCTATCTATCTATCTATTGTCCTCTTGAGCCGAAGACGGCACATACAAAACCACAATCTCAAAAACAGAAACATTGTGTGCCAAATTGGCACATATTGCAGAGATCGCTGCTTCTAAAATCTATGGCTGTTTTATGTTACAATAATTTTTACAATGACAGCTTCTCAAGCCATCAATCAAACTCCTTAGTCGTCTCTTACGACATGCCTGGAAGGTCACAATAGTATATGCATCTCATTATTATTTAAATTTATTGTTATGTGCATAAATTTGTTAATAAAATAACCAAATAATCAAGATAACGACCTTTTCAATTCCTTTATATTCGACCATTTTGCTATGATTTATTTTTCCAACACAAGATTTTACTCATGTTGTTGCAAATGTTTTTCAAACTAATTCACAATATCTTTCGTATAACAATTCAAAACTCTTTTAGCTTTAAGACAAAGATTCAATGTTGTGTCTGTCATCAAGTACCGGGCCTGCTGACGTAGGTGATCATGACTCTCCACAACTTTCGTTCTTGACATTTATTTAACATTTCTGTTGTTGACCTTCTGCCAAGCCATTCTCTTAAGCTGTCTGGTATATTTTCTCTTTGCTTCCCTCTATCTCTTCGTCCCTCTATTTTCCCAGTTGTTACAATATATTCCAGTTGTTCTCTTCTCATTATATGGCTTAAAATGATGATTATTTCTTCCTAATATTGGAAATTAGCTCTCTTTTTCCTATGACCTCTTTCAGAACGTTTACATTACGTTCTGATCTATTGTGGCGATTAATGATTGAACATAGAAATTACGACGGGGGTTTTCTGTTGCTTTCCGCCGGTTTGTTTACGGTTGGTTACGTTAGCCTTTGGCTAAAAAGTCATACTCAGTGTGGTTGTTTTACTTCAAAGTTACCTCCCTTAGTCATCAAATGTTTCTCTTGCCAATCAATGTAGACTAGTTACTGGGGTGGAAATGTTCCTCTTGTCAACCATTGTAGACTAGTTACTGGAGGGAAAATGTTTCTCTTGTGAACCATTGTATACTAGTTACTGGGGTGGAAATGTTTCTCTTGGCAACCATTGTAGACTAGTTACTGGAGTGGAAATGTTTTTCTTGTCAACCATTGTAGACTAGTTACTGGAGTGGAAATGTTTCTCTTGTCAACCATTGTAGACTAGTTACTGGTGGGGAAATGCTTCTCTTGTCAACCATTGTAGACTAGTTACTGGAGGGGAAATGTTTCTCTTGTGAACCATTGTAGACTAGTTACTGGGGTGGAAATGTTTCTCTTATGAACCATTGTAGACTACTTACTGTGGTGGAAATGTTTCTCTTGTGAACCATTGTAGACTAGTTACTGGGGTGTAAATGTTTCTGTTGTCAACCATTGTAGACTAGTTACTGGAGGGTGGAAATGTTTCTCTTGTCAACCATTGTAGACTAGTTACTGGAGTGGAAATGTTTCTCTTGTCAACCATTGTAGACTAGTTACTGGAGTGGAAATGTTTCTCTTGTCAACCATTGTAGTCTAGTTACTGGGGTGGAAATGTTTCTCTTGTCAACCATTGTAGACTAGTTACTGGAGTGGAAATGCTTCTCTTGTCAACCATTGTAGACTAGTTACTGGTGGGGAAATGCTTCTCTTGTCAACCATTGTAGACTAGTTACTGGAGGGGAAATGTTTCTCTTGCCAATCAATGTAGACTAGTTACTTGACGGGAAATGCTTCTCTTGCTCATCATTGTAGACTGGTTACTGGGGTGGAAAATGTTTCTCTTGTCAACCATTGTAGTCTAGTTACTGGTGTGGAAATGCTTCTCTTGTCAACCATTGTAGACTAGTTACTGGAGGGGAAATGTTTCTCTTGTCAACCATTGTAGACAAGTTACTGGAGGGGAAATGTTTCTCTTGTGAACCATTGTATACTAGTTACTGGAGGGGAAATGCTTCTCTTGTGGGCCATTGTAGACTAGTTACTGGAGTGGAAATGTTCCTCTTGCCAACCATTGTAGACTAGTTACTGGAGTGGAAATGTTTCTCTTGCCAACCATTGTAGACTAGTTACTGGAGGGGAAATGTTTCTCTTGTGAACCATTGTAGACTAGTTACTGGTGGGGAAATGCTTCTCTTGTCAACCATTGTAGACTAGTTACTGGAGGGGAAATGATTCTCTTGTCAACCATTGTCGACAAGTTACTGGAGGGGAAATGTTTCTCTTGTGAACCATTGTATACTAGTTACTGGAGGGGAAATGCTTCTCTTGTGGGCCATTGTAGACTAGTTACTGGAGTGGGAATGTTTCTCTTGCTAACCATTGTAGACTAATTACTGGAGGGGAAATCATCCGTATATAACAATTCTTATACATTTTTGTTGGTGTTCGCAAGCTATAACCTCTGCTGAAGTCCCTAGAAAATAGAAACTGAATGTTGCGTGTTAATCCGTTCTTACCTGGCCGCCGTATACACAGGGGTCCCTCGCCGCATAGGCTGATAACTCCGTCTTAGGAGTTACTCATTTGTTTTTTTCGTTGAAGAGGAAGTGTCGTTTTAACCGGACCTTGCTGCTGATACCAGGGGTGATCGCTGCAGAGATAAATCACAATTAAAAATCCCAAATGGAGACTGTATTTGAACTCGCAACTTCTCTGTTTCGAGACCGGTGTCTTGCCTTGAGACCAATCAGTCGCCTCGTTCGTATGAGCCCTACGATAGAAAGTTGTTTGCTTTGAGGATTTGGAGTCACTGTCTTAAGAAGATTATAAATATTATGTTGGGACATAGTTGCTAGGTCATGTTCTAAGAACGGAATAATATCTATCCATTTATCAGTCCCTCTACCTATTTATTTTTATCTACACATCTAATAAAATCAATTGGACTATCAACTTATCAACTATAATCTTGTAATTTGATAGCTTATCTAATGCTCAATTGATACGTTAACACCATGACCAGACAACATTTTGTGTTTTTTTTTTCAGTTCTCCTGTTGACGTCAGAGCCATCATTTAAGTTGACTTCAGAAAGAACTGATAAAAGAACATCATTTCATCATGAAGTTCTTCAAGTGTTTGTCGAAGAACGTCTCATTTGTTGAAGAAGAGAAACCAAAACGTAGCCACAAACAGAAATTGAAGCTAAAGCCATCAAAGCCACAAACAACCAATGGGGAGGTGACTGTTCCACGTAAGAGTCGTGGCCTCTCAGTCCGGTTTGCTTATGACGGGAACAAACAGTATTCGAATAACCAGTCTTTGATGGAGGACAGCATACGTGTACATGTGGACGGGTTAGCCAGTAAACCTAACCAGACCCGACCAGTCGTCAAAAGCACTTCTTGTGGGACGGACTTCAATTCCCTTCCACCAGTTTACGATAATCCCGTCTTTGTTGATGACAATTTGGACCAGCAATTGACGGTCGATCCTCCTGCTTGTAACTTTAACTCGATATTGGACGGTTCAGTCATGTCTCCGATAGAAAAAGTCCACATGTTTTTATCCAGAATGGATGGTGACACTTGTGACGAGATCTGTGACACTAGCCTTTGGTTTGTGGATTCTACAGTTACTCCCAAAAACAGAAAATGGAGAATCAAGTTATTAGGAAGCAAAGGACATGAATTCCATGATCGATTTCCACAAATTCCAGAAAACGATGGGACAATAATTTGTCAACAATCTTCCGCTCCTGGATACGACCAATCAACATTGAGCTTCAGTTGTTCTCCAATAAAGGACATGAAACGATTGGTTGATTATAGTTTATGTAGCACATCCATTGAGGAACCAACCAGTGTTAGGTCAAAAGAACATGTACAACCATTGACGGATGATAGCTCAAATGGCCTTCTACGTTCAACTTTACAAGAAGCAGTAGGAGTTTCAGATTCAGACAATATTGACTACTTTAACTTGAATGGGAGAGAACTGGATAGTTGTTCTAGTGAGGAGTGTGACGAGGAGGAAGAAGTTAACGAATCGTGTTCTGCAAGAGGGTCTCGCTGCTGGGACTCTGTGATCATGGGACCTGGACGATTATTTGAGGTAAGCACATTTGTCATGAATGTTGTTTGTTCTTCATGGTTTTTGTGTTTACTGTCATTACTATTTTTTTTTGGTACTTTTATCTTATAATTAATTTTACTTTAAAAAAACGTGTGGCCAAACAGAAAATTCATGAGCCAAACTGTATTTGTTTGAAGAAAGCAAAGCCATATGTGACGTCACTAAAGCCAGACGTTGAAACTAAATATTTTCTCACAGAAACAGTCAAAAGAACTTAGGACCGAATTTGGATTGTATTTGTTCCCAAATGAGATTAATATATTTTTTCCCCTTATTTTCGACGCTTCTTTACTCATATCTCATGGAAAGTCGTTAATTGAGCGTTAGTATTTTGTGTTATGGTTTACATCATGCTAAGATATCCGCACTTTTTAGTGTAGTAAATCCGACTTCATAGATTTACTGTTTGATTACTGAGTTGCTTCCCCTTTCAATCTCTCGTAGCCATCCCGTTCTTGTTAATTTGTTCCCAAACACCAACGACCCACCCTGGAAGGTGGAGCAGAGTCTTGATCAACTATTGTTCGCTAATCTTGACGCAACAAACCTTATGGTATCTTTGACAATTAAAAAAAAAGACGAATAAAGTGGTATGGTAGCAGCTTAACGTGGTAATTAAGAAAACAAATGTCGACGATTTGGCAAAGTAGGCCTTCAGTTGGAACAACAAACAACAAAAAAATATATATAATGGATATATAAACAAATCTAAATACATGTCGATAATATGCTAGATACTCAATAAAGTAAATAAAAAAATGTCACTTCCCTGTGGTTCAGAGAGTGCTCAGCTTCTGAATGAAGTAAAATACGTGAGTTAGTGGACCAACTATATAACTCACTCACCAGGCAGTCAGGTGAGGAAAAGGAAGGGTTCTAAACATATGGGGAGGTAGATATAAGATACGTATAAACTGTGTAGATCTAACTGTGTGTGTGTGCACAACGAACAGATGTGTAAAAAATACATGTGTACCTAACCATACATGCGTACAAGCATAAATCTGTATATATTACCACAAAAGCACACACAAGAAACCTCGAAGGTGTCCAAATGTAAAAATGTTTTTTTTTTAATTGTCATTATCATCAGCTTTACAGCAGCTACGCATCTCTGTGCATCTTGATCCTTTATTGTTTTTTTTTACCACTTCTAGCTTAATCATGTTCTAGCATATTTGTCAAGTTTTTTTTTTCCTGACCCGTTTTGCTCCGAAATTCATTCTTGCGCCAATGTTAGAATTTGAACGAATTTTGTGTTAGAAAGATTGAAGGAACATCGAATCAGAGCATGAGATCGAGTTATTCATGTTCTCATGAACTGCAGGCAAGGGGATGAAAATGATCTCAGATGAAATCTAAATGAATTAATGGATATCAGATATTGCTTTTAATATATTCTCAGATATGAATAAGGTATTATTATGTGGGCTGGACAGTACTGAACTAAGAACTAATTGTTAACGTTCTCAAGAAAAGAGACTAGTTTTATCATTTTTTGATGTTGGCAGAGACAATTCTTAGAAGAGAATTCATTGTCATAACGGATGCTGGGATTGAGCTGATGCAGTTCTCTCATCAGATCTAATTGTATTACAACATAAATAGAACTTTCAGTCAGAGAGAAATACAAAACTACTAGCAACAATTAACACGAAACTGTCAAACAGAAACTAAAACAAAAACTCTTAGACAAAAAACACAAAACTGATAAACATGAAAGTAGAAAATAGTCATTTATTTAAACGGATTTTGGAACTACATTTTAATCTTTGCAGGATGCAGACGATTCTCAAGTTGTGACGGAGAACATCCCACCTAGGGAATCACACATTAGGGTAAGTTAAACATCAATATAGAGTTGTGTAATGTTCGTGAGAGTGCCAGTATGAAATTGAAAGAGAATCATGATATAGTGTAGGTGTGTAGTTCTCTATGTCAGCATTTGTAATAATGAAGTAACGTAATCTGAATTCGCATCCATCTTGTCTAGAGTTGATGGAATATTTGAATGATCATCACTGATTTATCAGACAGTAGTTCTTTAATTTTCAACATCAGACCCATTCGCTATAACTTCAGCAGTAAATGAGGGATGAGCCATACGACCACTCGTGTTCGTTACCAACATGTGCAGGAGAATCTAAGATGTCAAGCTACAACACAAAAATAATATCAACGAAAGACCATTGGCAGATGACCATACCGTGATAGCACAAACAGCATAGAGGGACAACACTATCTCATGTCCATGTATTAGGGGTTACAATAAATAAAATGAGCATGAAAATAAACAGAAGAAACAATAGAAGTTATGGTAACAGGGGGAGATAATTTAATCGTAAATATCTTGGTAGAGGACACAAGTATCATAGTTCAAGTATCTTGGAACAACATTCTCTGAAGATGGCAAAATGGACAACACAAGGTTATTACCGGTACAGGGAGGAAAGAACATAGCTCCTCTCCTACAACACAAAAGTGTGCCAATCAAGTGTTGTCATTGCCAAACATGGTCATTCACAATAAATGAAAAAAATAGTCACCAGAGAAATGTCAGTTGTTTGAGGAAAGCTTTACGAGTGACCAGAAAAGACAAAATAAGAAATGATTTAATAAGAAATGTCAGATAACCGACAAGAAATAAAATTAGTTCCTCTACTGGAAAGTCCAAGCTCCGTTAAGGGATAGAAGTACAACTAAAGAGAAATCTTCAACTTTTCCTTTCTCATTTCAATAAATGTTGACTGTTTCCTTCTAATGATTACAACTTACTTGCTCTTCTTTTTGAACGCTGGTACCTATAAACATTATTTCGTTTCTTGTTTAGCCCATCGTAGGAGCATATTCAACTTGAGTATGAATGAAACATAAATATAAATTGTTTGTAGAATATGTTATTGTAATTGTGTACACCATATATCGTGTCAATTTATGAGCATATTTAAAAATTATTTGAGACTGATAATTATATTGATGCTAAGACATGAATCTTGAACGAATGTATTTCTATTTTTAGACTACAGTCTTCCGTGATGAAAATGGCTTTGGCTTCTCTTTGGGAGGTGAACGTCCACCAGTAGTCACCAGGGTGATTAAAGGTAGGTTGTGTGTGAGTGCTGGCATGCCTTCTGTTAATATCACTTTTGAACCGACAAACGACAGCTCCACGACAGGAAAACATTTGTAATTTTTTCTTGCATTTTGTAAATTACAAAATTTGATTAATTTATTATTAATGTTAAACTTAAGTATTTTAGAACAGTCAAATATAAAATACTATTTGTCTCCTATTTAAAAAAGAATATGTTTTCTTATTAAACTGTAAAAGTGAATGCTCGAAATAATTGTAAACATTGAGTGTTATTTCTATGTTGTGTTTGTACTTTCTTCTAGATTCTCCGGCTGACAAGGCAGGAATAATGAAAGGTGACCAGGTACTCAAAGTTAATAACCGGAAAACTTACAAGTCAACCTGTAACACTGTTGATCGATTTATCAGGTGAGCAATTTGTGAGTTGTTCTTATTACCACATTGTCTTCAGGTCTCTTCACATCTTCTTTACATGTTTTGTCTCCAATGTCTCTGTCATGTCGACTTCACTTTGCCCTGTTACCTCATGATTTCACAAACTTGCAGCTGCTGCAATTTTTTTTCAAGAACACTTCACTGTATACATAACTATCTATACTGACCATCTCTAGTGCCTTCTCTTGGCTTCACTGCTAGAGAGTTCTTGAATGACGATTTTGTTTGGCAACCTTATACAAAGAAAATTTCTTAAGATGTGATTTCAAGATCTTGATGATGACTTTGGGATTAATCACAGTTCTCTTCATGTCAGTCCATGCAAAGACTGTTTTTAATACTTTCTCAAGATGATCTTTTCTTCTTTAATGTTCTCTTTAATCAGTACAAAATCTGATACTAAAAAATATAAATTACTACAAATTGTTTCTTTAGCAATTTTCATTTCACTTAAATTTCATTGTATTGATTTTAAGGAAGTTATGCACACTAGTTCTCATGGATAAGCAGAATGAATAATTATAAATCTGTGACAATAAACACTGTGAGGCTATAAAATTAGCACATGGCAGTATCCAGTCATTTGAGAAGAAAAACTCATCAAATCTATGTTGACTAGAGAGAAGTTGGAATTCTTGAGTTGTATACTGTATACTTCAGAAGCTCATCAAATCTGTATTGAATATAAAGATGTTGGAGTCCTTGACCTAACCAGTGCCTGCTTCAGAAGCATCAACATAGACATCTAGAAGCTTGAGAATAAAAGAATGAGGTATTTAGCTAAAAATAGTTTGTGTTTTTATTTTAAGCATTAATGAACCATTGTTAACTATTTCTGTACTAATTTATTGAAATAATATTTGAACTTAATTAATCTTTTACAGGGTAATAGATCCAAAGTATTTGATACTGGAACTCTATAGGGACTACCAAGCCATAGAGATCTGCAAAGATGTACGGGATACTCTCTCTAGAGACAGGTTTCTGGAAGAAATAAGAAGTGATGATTATGTTGATGAGAGTACAGCGCTTGCTACAGGTGTTTCTAAGTCACCATCTGAACCACAATCACAGGTTAGTATTTTTGTTTTTCTCATTGAAGATCATCATGTCGAGTAGAGATGGTGGGGGTGGTTTATCGTAAAACACATGGGAGAGAGGGGGTGAGCATTATTGATTTAAATTATCTGGTAGAAAACACAAACCACTTGACATGAAACAAAATCATTTTGTGGCATGTGTTCTACCATAGATGAAATCATCATCATGTGGGTCTTGATCGAGTATAGTGATGACCGTGGACATTTTGGGAGTATATTGATGATAGTAGACAATGTTTTAATTTTATGTATAGTGATTTTGGAGGACATTTTTAGAATAAGGTGATAATAGTGGACATTAATAGTGTTTAGTTATGTCCACATTTATTTATTTAATGTGTGATAAATTAAACTTTTGTATGTCTTTCTTCATATAATTATAGACTTGTTCCCTTGTTCTCATGCTAATCTTATTGTATTTTTGCTCACACCTTACCAGATTAATATTGGATCATCTGAGTCAGCTAAATCCACAAATAACATCCGCATTCAAGAGAAGCTGGTGTTTGCTCCACACTTATGGGTAAATCTTCACTTTTCTCAATTTACCGTTTTCCTGTGATAACATCTGTCAAATTTCCTTCTTACCTCTATTCTCTATATTATTGATTGTTGTAACTTTGCTTATAATTTTCAAAATATAACAATCAAAGATTGCAATTACATGGTTGGTGTATTGTTTTAGCATATATATAAACCATACAATGGTAAATTTTTAACATTTTTTGAACATTTTTACAAAAATTGGAACATAAATTTATAACACAGAAAATGAAAGCTAGACGATAAAGAGAGAAAAATAAAAAGGCTTCTTTTAATCAGATTAGAAGTTTATTATTTTTCTAAATTTACAAAAAAATTAACATGTGCGCATTAACACTTGTTTTTTCTATAGTGCAAAGTTATCATTTACCTTTCATCTCATATGTAAAATAAAATGTACAAAAGAAAGACTTTAAATCGATCATTTATATCAGTATCTAACATTTATAATTATTTATATTACAGAACTGTCCCTTCCACTGAGATCAATGCTTCATTTCTCACTTGTTTTCTTTAAACCTTTACGACTGTATTCTATCTTGTGCTTATGTTAACAACAATTTTTTCACTCTTTTAAGCAGATTTTTGTAATATTGTTGCATTATCTTCTTTCTCTAGATATACCAGCCCTATGTGGATAGCATGCACTTGGTCTATCAAGGAACTGTTTACCAATGTCATGAGGAAAACATGTGGATTAAGCATGAACTTATCCTGTTTTCTGAAGCTCTTTTGATGACAAGTGAGATGCCAGACGGTTCTCTGTTTGTCTATAACAGTCCAATCAATATGCAGGATCTAGCTGGGCTTGAAATTAGCAGGACAAATTGTAAGTTATTTTCTGTATTACTTACTTAGGCTTATTTTTCTAAAATAATGTTTGCTGAATTATGCATTCATGAATGATGTAATAATGATAGATTTCAGCTTTATTATCTGGGACAATACAAACTTAAATACAAAAACATGTAAAGTGTTCTGCCCACTTTAGAAAGCTTTAGACAGCTTTAGACAAATTGTTGAGGGTACCAGAAGAGTGAAAACCAAATATCTTTTCCAGGGGAAGAAATGAAAATAAAAAGAAGATATTATTGAATAATAAATTAATAAATAATGTCAGTCAATTGATATCTTAAATAAGATTCGTGTCTGGAATGCTTCTTTTATTTTAAAAAATCTACTTTTTTTTTAGTGTTGGGGTGTTGTGTTAAAATAGTAAACTCAAAGAAAATAACTTGTGATAAAATTTGAATTTTAAAAAGTTAGTAAATCAAAATATGTCAACAATTTCTGTGACTGATAACTACAGTATCACACAAACAAAATCTGTAATCAGATTAAAATGTTCTTGTCTTACATGTTCAAGATTAAAGATAAAGTGATTTTGTTGTACAATTGGTGGGTTGTCATGAGGACAGGAACAGAGTTTTACCATTTCTCATGGTTTTCTAGGTAGAATATTCCAAATTTGGCCCACATTAGCATCACTGTCTTCTTTTATTTGTTCCCCCTCTGAGGTCGACTGCAAGGCAATATTTGCTATTGTATCTCTCCTGAGTGCATGACCTTTCCAGTCCAAACTGTTGTCTCTCTGTGTTTTGAAGTTCTTTGCCCTTAACCTCTTGAAGCTGCCCCTGTTTGGCCAAATTATGCTAATCCACATTATGTACTATTTATTACTATATGTTTAATTTGTATTATTATATGTATTATTACTGTAATTTGGGGTTTTCTTGCTATTCTTAATATATATTGAATTGTAATATGTATTAAAGTATCATCATTCTTTCTTATTATTCTTGTTTATGAACCACAGTGATCTGTTATTTCCCCTAAACTAACCATTTTTGTTATTTCCCTTTTTTTGCAGCATCAGAGTTTATCCTACATCTCAGGAAAATGGAGGTGTCAAAAAAGCCAACAAAGGCAAGCCAATTTGACATTTGTCGGACAATGATTTTACGAGCTGCATCAACAAAGAACAAGTTTGTGTGGAAGTGTCTACTAGAGCAGAGAGTGTCAGCAGTTACCGGTCGTAGACTTAATGTTATCATCCCCACAGAGCAGTCAGTGGATCAGATTATTAATTTGTGAAGATTTCATTCTGTAATTTTGTTATCAGCTGTGACCCACTACAGCTGTGAATGTACATTTATTTGTTCAAGTTTTATTATTTTTTGTTTTCTGATTATTTCTATGTATTTTGTTATTTTCTATTTATAAACTGTGTACACATATTCATATTTATAATTATATTTTTCAATTTTACAATTACAAAAAAAGCTTAAAGTTATTTGTAATGTACATTTATAAATTTATTTTCATTCAACTAATTTTTTAAAAATGTTTTACAATTCCCAAGTATTTCTGGATATAGATAAAGCATGTAGGCAGAAATGTCAGTGTTTTGTTTTGTTTTGTTCTTTGGAAAGCTCTCACAACACCTTGTATGAGTGTACGTTACACCCCTCCACTTGTTTCTTGCTACCAGCTTTGCCACAGCACTGCAATTATTTGCTTGTTCCCTATTTCTGAATATCTTGTGCATGATGAATTAGCCTATGGCAGTTGTCTACAATAAGCATATTTTTCTTCACTTGACAACATTCCGCAATAACGATTTTTCTATTTTCTAATACAAGAAATATCTCTGATAGTATTTTCTTTACAAATATTTTATTACATTTCCTACTAGAATAAATCTTTGTAATAATATTTTCTTTTAAAATTAATCTTTCAGACAATATTTCTGAATCAATCAATTTCAATTTATCTGTTAAATCATCTATTGCAGATTTCAAATTTGTATCTTTAAAACATAGAAACAGAACTGTACTATAGAAATGATTTTACTTAAAATAAAATATAAAAATTTACATGGTTTTTGTTCATTGCCTGCAAAGTTGTATTATTGTGATTGTCCCATTTTAATTTACATGCAAGAACATTGATTGTGATATTATATACATCTACCTTTTATAATACATGATGAAAGCCTCTCCTGGTTCTACAAGATTGTCCCATATTCCTTATGCTCATATTTCTAGCCACTGACCCATTCTGTTTGGCTACAACACAATGCAAAAGGGTGTCTACATACAAAAGCAGTCTAAAATTGGCAAGTACAATCCACGTCTGGATCTGTAGTTCGTTGCCAGGTTATCTTTGTCTCCCTCTCTTTGTCTTTCTTCAAGAATTCACAGAACTGGACGCTCATAAAGATTTTCAGTGATCTCCAGAAGATAAACGACTTGTGAGACCTCTGATATATCATGTCAAGCTCTAAAGTCACCACTGTGAAAACCCTTAAATACAATAGTCAGTGTCTTAAAAAGTAGCCCTTAAATAAACCAGTCCCAGTCAACCTTAAATAAATCAGTCCCAGTAAACCCTTAAATAAACCAGTCCGCTCTTAAATTAAAAAGTCAGCTCTTAAATAAATTAGTAAGCCCTAAAAGAAACAATTCAGCCCTTAAATAAATCAGTCACAGCCAGCCCTTAAATAAATCAGTCTTCAAGAAACGAGTAAGCCCTTATATAAACCAGCCAGCCCTTAAATAAACCAGTCTTCAAGAAACTAGTAAGCCCTTATATAAACAAGCCAGCCCTTAAATAAACCAGTCTTCAAGAAACTAGTAAGCCCTTATATAAACCAGCCAGCCCTTAAATAAACCAGTCTTCAAGAAACTAGTAAGCCCTTATATAAACCAGCCAGCCCTTAAATAAATCAGTCTTCAAGAAACGAGTAAGCCCTTATATAAACCAGCCAGCCCTTAAATAAACCAGTCTTCAAGAAACTAGTAAGCCCTTATATAAACCAGCCAGCCCTTAAATAAACCAGTCTTCAAAAAACTAGGAAGCCCTTATATAAACCAGCCAACCCTTAAATAAACCAGTCTTCAAGAAACTAGTAAGCCCTTATATAAACCAGCCAGCCCTTAAATAAACTAGTCTTCAAGAAACTAGTAAGCCCTTATATAAACCAGCCAACCCTTAAATAAACTAGTCTTCAAGAAACTAGTAAGCCCTTATATAAACCAGCCAGCCCTTAAATAAACTAGTCTTCAAGAAACTAGTAAGCCCTTATATAAACCAGCCAGCCCTTAAATAAACCAGTCTTCAAGAAACTAGTAAGCCCTTATATAAACCATCCAACCCCTATATAATCCAGTCAGCCCTTAAATAATCCAGTCAGCTCTGAGACAAACTTGCCAGACTATTTATCCATGAGAACAGTAAAAAATCTAGGAATAGCCCCAGCCATAGAATATATAAGGACACAACAGATAAAATGGTTCGGCCACGTGACAAGGCAGAAAGAACAAAACACAACACAACGAGCCTTCAACAAACGTTGTGAGAACAACAGACCCAAGGGTCGACCACGAAAAAGATGGATCGATGGAATATTAGAAGCACTAGTAAACATAACAGCAGCAGAGGCGAACAGAAGAGCAAAAGACCGCAAATTATATCTCCCCTCGACGCTGAAAGGCAGATGAGGAAGGAAAGAAGAAGGAGAAGAAGAAGAAGAGGAAGAGAACAGTAAAAGTTCACACAAATTCTTTTTCAATCCAACTTACAGGCAGATAATTGTTATGTTTTTTGGTCTGAAGAGTGATAAACTAATCAACTGAACGATGCTAATTGTTTTATTTACCAGCAGTAAAGTGACTATGTCATCTTATGTTTCATCTTTAATTTGGAGTTTTTAATATGAAGTGATGATGTCACAATTTCCTATATTAATTCAATTCTAAAAAACTTTAATTTTTGCGAGGTGTCTTCTGAGGAAGCGTTTAAGCAATTTCCAGAATGGAGTTTAACATGTATAACATTGGTGAGATCTCGGACAATCAGAGGAAAATAGTCACAGTTTCAATAAAGCTGATAGATTTTATTATTATACCTCAAAATATTGATAGAACTTATCAGCCATTGACTGCGGTTTGTTATAAGAGGGTGTGTGTGTGTGTGTGGGGGGGGGGGGGGACAATTAAGAAGAGGAAGAAAAAGTATACGAACTATTGCAACGATTAAAATAAGAAAATTGTTCATGCTCACTACAAGTAAGTTGAAAAGGTAGGATAAGGTTGCTAAAAGCAAACTTAAAAGTTCCCCGAATCCTAAAGATGAAGAAGGAAAAGATAACAGTTTATTTAAAGTATAATAAAACAAAGAAGAAAAAAGGATCTGCAGTCTGGGAGCAATGAAAGTTGGGGGAAGGGGAATAACTAGAATATAAACAAGAAGATGAGAAATAAAAAATATATGCTAAAATAAAGAAAAAATAAAACGATTTGTGGCTAAAGACAAAAAAGTGAGGTTAAATACGTTACGAAAGGCAAGTACATGAGATATGAAGGGAAAAAAATGAGGAACAAAAAATGAAGATGGAACATGCCCATAGTAATAGATTAAAAAGAAGTGTTGAACATTTTTTTTTTCATTCACCAGCTTTTACCCCTGACGAAGTCCCTAGAGACTAGGAACTGAATTTTGCATGTTAATCCACTTCTCCCTGGCAGTCGTGTGCACAGGGGTCTGTCGCCACACAGGCAGATAACTCCAACTTTGGAGGTATTCATATTTTTTCCGTTGATGAGTAAATGGCATTTCAAGCCGAGCCTCACTGCGTAGACCAGATACGGTTGCCACGGAGAGAAATCATAAATAAAAATCCCAACAGGTGTAGCAGGGATTTGAACACACAACCTCTCTGTCTCGATGCCGGCATCTTGCCTCAAGACCAACCAGTCCCCTGTGTTGAAAATGTTTGATTTTAATGACTCAAAAAAGTTTGCGATTAAGAACAAATCTATGCCAATGAAGAATAAAAATGTTTTTGGTTATGAAACATAAGATGAAGACAGAAAAAAAATGATTATGATCACAACCCCCATGTTAGCTTGAACATAACTTTTATTGAAAAAAATCACCAGATAATCTTTTGTTCTCTTGATTTTTAATCAATTTACTTTAACAAAATATCTTGACCTACAAAACCTCGCTGTGAATTATCATACATGGAGAGTGATGGTTTCTGTCCTATGTGAGTCTTTCGTCTGAGAAGGATGTCTAACTTCTGCTGTCCACTATAAAATAGCTTCTAAACTAGGTTACAAATGAGTTATTTCTGTATGTTATAGAACACCCGATGACTACCACAAACCCATCAAAAGATGATAATATGGAAGAAGTTACATCGCCTTGTGACTTTCATCAAGCTGTGAAATATGCACCTTTTGGACCAACTCCTCCGACTTCAACACTACATTCCAGGGGATTGGGTTGCCTTTTTAAATTCTACTCACTTGTCCAGATTGATTAGTCTGTTACCACAACACCCATGGGACGGTAGAACAGGATCCTGATCAGTTGTTAGTCACTGCTACAGACACAAGCAGTCAGCTATGAGTTTCTGACCAGCTTTATCTCAGGTGTTGTTGGGCTTCTTGGCCGCATGAAGGTAATGGATTAGGTTTCAACAAGAAATAATGACACTAAACCATTCTCACATCTGTGTACATGCCCAGCTTGATCCATTTGCAGGACAAGGTTGCACGACAGAAACGAGGAATTAAGGCTGTGAATTGAACATTTCTATGTTCAAATTATCACATAAATCAGATTATGTCCCACTTTTATTAGCGTATAAAACAAGAATTAAATCATCCAATTATTTCACTTGATTTAGATGACAGAAAGGCTGTATTATATGTGCAGTTTGTAAAAAAGAAAACGATGTATTAAACATGCATAAACATGAACAGCATTAAAAATATAATCTAAAATACATACATTAAAGAGAATAGCAAAACCGATTAATAGGCAAATAATACAAACTGTAACTGAAGTGTTAAATCCAATATAATGACATATCTTCTGAAGAGAAAATTAAAAGCTGAGACAACAGATAAACTGTTGGACATATACCAAGTATCAAAAACATAGATTTACAATAAATTAAGTAATGTGGTCAACCTATTAGAATTGTCTTTAGCCAGCTACAAATATAAGTCTAAAACACTGATGATCTTGTGTCAGAGTAAAATGAAAACAAAGAGTTGAGGGATAGGAAACCATCACAGAAATCCTTTAATGGCCCTGCAAACTAATAACTGTTAATGTCACACTCTTGATACAGGTAAGATATATGTAACTTCCAACAACACTCCCCTCTGCATTCTGCAACTAGAATATACAATAACAAAGTCTTCAATATGCTACCTCATAACGTCTGTGATATTTAAACTCAAAAGTTTGTCTTCTGAACATACATCTACAAAATATGTTTAATTTATCTAATAGTATGTAAAGTGTTTTTTAAAGTATACACATTAATGGGGTATGTAAGTTTCATTGCTGAAATTTTGTCAAATTTCATCCGAATTTTTATCAACATTTGTGAAACTGTGCTTGTCTTTACAAGATACACTCACACAGTCTGTCGAGTGTTTTAAAAGTAAACAGTCTACAAGGAAAGTCAATAGTTTGAAACATTTACAATCATCTAGTCTGTTAACCATCATCTCAACTTGCAAAGCAAATTAAAAATGACTTCAAAAATATGTCACATGTCAACAAGCAATGTACTCAAGTGGAGGCCTGATTTCATTGGTTGGGGCAGCGATTCTTTGGGCATGCTCACTGATCATAAATTTACATGGATTTTGCATGAGGCGCAGGTACTTTTGCACTTGTAATGGCCAGGGGACATTAAACCGCATAGAGTGCACACATGGTCTCCTCTTTTCCTTCGTTATTTGGGAGAGCGAGGTATCAGATCTCACTACCCAGAGACCGGTTGAAGGTATCGCTCTGAAGAAACCATGGATTCTAGGCGAGTTCTAACCCGAGTCCTTCAAGCCAAAAAACCATAACTCTGGACCACCCAGCAACCGTCACCATTGTCCTTCTTTATTTCCCTTGAATTAGAATTACGAACTTAGTCATTCCGGGGGCCTGGGTGGCCTAGTTGGGAAAACCACCCGACTGGACTACCGACGTTCGGACAACCCGTGTTCGATTCCCGCTGGGAGCAGTGTGAATTGTACTCGTGGTTGGAAAAAAAAATACCCCCACGGTCGTCCCAGCCATTGGTAGAAATGAGTACCAGGGTATTACCTTGGGAAGGTGAGGAATGTCGCCTCACATCGTGAGTCTAGATGCTTGAAGCGACACTATCCAGAAATGTGCGAAAATTTCTGGATAAGCGACCGATCACTTATGGGTGGAAACTCGCGTGCTAAGACGCCGGTTCAAGTCTCGTACTTTACCGTTACTTAGTCATTCCAGGCTAATAAATGTGAAATAAAATAGTCAAAAAGATTGTTACTTCATTATAACTTCAAGTGTACCCATATTGAGATGTATAGATCTTGACAAGAAGGAGCTGGAGATGTCGAAGACTCTATAGTCATACCCTGGAGAGTGGCACTGCGATAGATGAGTTAATTTTTTCAGAATTCTTGAAGGGAGATAACCTAACAGAGAATGACAAAAACAAATTAACATTTTTGACTAAACTTGAAATAGTTTACAAAAGCTGGCCATGGATAAAGAAACAAAAAGGTAATTTATTGTTAATTTTGTATGCCTAGAATAACAATTGGAATTTGCACCGTGTTTTGTTCGTCATAGGCTGCTTTCACTAGAGTAATCAGGAATCTAAAGGGAGCGAAATTGTTGTGAGTACGACATTTTTGTGTGCTGCGTCATCGTAATGGCTCATTGTACATCCCTAGACCGGTCGACGCTAATCTTACGGTCTGTTGTTTGATGTGCGACAGAGATAATCTGACGATGAACTGTGTCTATACGTTCAGAATTGGAGTCAACAACGATGGCCTAACATCATCAAGCGTTTTACATTTTGTTTAAAATATGACGATTATCATTTTCAAGAGGACGTGAACTTCCATGGTATATTGTGGATAGGCGGCGGGAACAATTGAAGGCTATGCATGAAAAGTGTTCCTTTGTTGCAGTTTCCTCATATTCCAAGTCCGGCTTGTTACAGGCGCTACTGAGTTAAGTGCTCTGTGCACACCTTAAGCTGTGTGTCTCATCCGCTTTGATCATGTTTCGATATTCCAATTATTTACGATGAGTGATTATATCGTATGATAGGGAACAGTTGGCTGTATATACTTTCTGCGCGGTTTCGCCTTATGTCTTTTGGCGTGTGCTG
Organism: Megaustenia siamemsis; assembly: GCA_032433765.1. Lineage (NCBI taxonomy): Eukaryota > Metazoa > Mollusca > Gastropoda > Stylommatophora > Ariophantidae > Megaustenia > Megaustenia siamemsis. The sequence goes on from JAVIAB010000159.1 coordinate 18,211,027, forward strand.
AGGCTGTTACGATGGGGACTACAGCTACCTTTCTTTGTTTGGGAGATGAGATATTAATACTGGTGATTACGTTGGCACGGGCGGTTGAGCAATTATGGATTTTAATTAGTTTGCAGTGATACCGGAGCCTTCCATAACCAAATAACAATTGGAGACCATAATATAAATAATCTGAGGTATGCTGATGATACAGCTCAGTGGTTAGTGAACTGGACTACAAAGGAAAAGGGGTAGGGTTCGATTCCAACCGACGGCATCCGGGTTCATCCAGCCTTAAATGGGTACCGGAATTTTTTCTGGGAAAGTAACGCGGCACGGGCATAATACCGACCACATTACCCCAAAAATCATGTGCTGTAGGTCTGTAAAATTTATTGTCACTAACACAATATTCACTATACGCCACTTGGCGTGACGGGGGCTCTTTACTACTTTTACTATGCTGATGATACAATCTTAGCCACTAAGAGTGAAAATGAGGTACATGAAGTCAGACATTATAGTGAAAGAAAGCAAAAAAAAAAAAAAATAAAGAACTCAGCATTAAAAGTAAAAATAAAGAAATAATGGTAGCAACAAAGAAAAGTCATCACCGCAGTGTACAATAAAGACAAGTGGAACAACATTAAAACAGGTACAAGAATGTAACTATCTGGAAACATTGTTAACCTCAGATGTATAGCAGAGGTGAGATGCAGAATGGCTCAGGCAAAAACAGCTTTCCAAAATATGTGCAATCCATTTTTGACAATAGGAACAAGAAAAAGAGTTCTTAAATGTTATGTAGAGCCAGTCTTAACATATGGATGTGAATCATGGACAATATGACAACATACAAGAAAATCATGGAGGCTGTAGAAATGTGGTTTTACAGAAGAATGTTGAGAATACGGCAATACGCCACACAGACCAAAACCATTCTACAACGCACAGAACCTGACAAGAGAAAAGATGGGTGGATAATATCATAGAATGTATAGGGATGTCTTTTGTTGTAACGCAGAGGAGCTATAAATAGCGGAGAAATAAAAACAAATTGTGAAAATGTCGTCATTGGTGTCTCAACGACAGAAATAGCTACATGATAATTGATTGATTAATATTATACTTTTCATTTGTTTTCTTTTGTTCTTTTATAGCATCAGAGTTTGTTCTCACTCTCGAAGTAATTTATTTAGAAAATTAACCAGTAGCCCGCCATTTTGATGGAAGTGGTTCAACAACGAATTTACAAGATACGTCAACATAGGAAACGTAAATGTGGAAATCTGCTACAACAGAAAGTGGCGGCAGTTACCGGTCGTAGTCTACATATCATTATCCCCACAAAGTTAGCATATTTAAAAAAATTAATTCTGTATTAATTCAGTCATTTTATTAACAGTTATTGTTCGTTATTAGTCGTGGTTGTTGAGTCGTTAGTGCAATCATTACTGACCTGAAATGTCAGGGTTTGGTTAAGTTAGGTGGCTAAATCTTCGTCTAACTTACAGTGCTTCGAGGTTCACCTAGTATCTAAAAATGCGCACCATACATTTTTGTCTGGGAAAATCACTCAGAAATGGGCCGTTGATCTATTTTAAAGAAGGGACGGTTACACCATACTCTCAAATACGTGTGGAGTGAATACTTACTTCTATAACTGCTGACTATAAGAGCAATTATTGCATTGCCCTTCACAGAATGTGTTAAGGATAAAACAAATAAAGTCAAGCTGAATGTAAAACCTATGACCTTCTAATAAATCTGTAACAAAATATTTTTATGCTGTCCCATTCGCCATCCTATAAAAAAAAATAAAAACTTCACTTTAACATCCCTAAGTATTGAAGGTACTATTCATTGTCAGCAAATGTTGAAAATATTTTCTTCATCATCATCAGCCCTAAGTATTGAAGGTACTATTCATTGTCAGCAAATGTTGAAAATATTTTCTCCATCATCATCATCATCATCATCATCGGCCCTAAGTAATGAAGATACTATTCATTGTCAGCAAATGTTGAAAATATTTTCTACTTCATCATCATCGGCCCTAAGTATTGAAGGTACTATTCATTGTCAGCAAATGTTGAAAATATTTTCTTCATCATCATCAGCCCTAAGTAATGAAGGTACTATTCATTGTCAGCAAATGTTGAAAATATTTTCTTCATCATCATCAGCCCTAAGTATTGAAGGTACTATTCATTGTCAGCAAATGTTGAAAATATTTTCTTCATCATCATCAGCCCTAAGTATTGAAGGTACTATTCATTGTCAGCAAATGTTGAAAATATTTTCTTCATCATCATCAGCCCTAAGTAATGAAGGTACTATTCATTGTCAGCAAATGTTGAAAATATTTTCTTCATCATCAACATCGGCCCTAAGTAATGAAGGTACAATTCATTGTCAGCAAATGTTGAAAATATTTTCTACTTCATCATCATCGGCCCTAAGTAATGAAGGTACTATTCATTTTCAGCAAATGTTGAAAATATTTTCTGCTTCATCATCATCGGCTCTAAGTAATGAAGGTATTATTCATTGTAAGCAAATGTTGAAAATATTTTCTTCATCATCATCGGCCCTAAGTAATGAAGGTACTATTCATCGTCAGCAAATGTTGAAAATATTTTCTTCATCATCATCGGCCCTAAGTAATGAAGGTACTATTCAATGTCAACAAATGTTGACAATATTTTCTTCATCATCATCAGCGAGTGATATCTCAGCAACGAAGGTTGGTTACCATGGAGCACCATTCTGCTCTGTCTCTTGCTTTGATGGTGCGAGTTGTCATAGGCTGGTTTGTTCATCTTTTGATGTTACTTGTCCTTGTTAGTCTTGGTCTGCATCTGCCTCTTTTACCTTGTATTTTCCCTCCAAGATTACTTTTACTAGGCTGATGTGTCTTTTAACATGACCCCAAAAATAGCATTTGTCTTGTTTGAGTTGTATTTAGTAGTTCTCTTTTCATTTTAAGTTGTTTTGAGACTTCGTTTGTTTTCTTTTCCTTCCACCCAATTCTATCTATTCTTCTATATATCCACATTTCAAAGGCTTCAATTCACTGTTCTGTTTTCTAGTCTAATGTCCATGTTTCTGCACCCTATATGAATACTGACAAGATGTAGCATTTTGCTATTCTTAGTTTAAATAAAAAGGAAAGTATTTTACCCTGTGGTAAAAAAAAAAAAAAAAAAATTCTTTGTTCCAATATAACTTGATATCAATTCTTTAATCACATGCTTCTGGTGTGTGTGTGTGTGTATATATATATATATATATATATATATATATATATATATATACAATTATCCTAATCATTATCAAATACCGGACCTACTGGCGTAGGTGATCATGTGTCTCTACAACTTTCCATCTCGACAGTTATTTATCATTTCTGTTGTTGACCTTCTGCCAAGCTACACTCTTTAGCTGTCTGGTATCTTTTCTCTTTGCTTCCCTCTATCACTTCGTCCCACGCATTTCCCAGTTGTTACAATATATTCCAGCTGTTCTCTTCTCATAACATGGCCAAAAAATGATGTTTGTTTTTAATATTGGATTATATTGGATCTCTTTTTGCTTTGGACAAATTATGATTGTTTTTAATATTGGATAATATTGGCTCTCTTTTTGCTTTGGCCTTATTCAGAACGTTTTCATTACTCTTCTTAGCTGTCCATGGTATTTTCAACATTCTTCTGTAAAACACATTTCTACAAGACTCCATGATTTTCTTGTGTGTTGTCATATTGTCAATGATTCACATC